>JAPMAG010001550.1:0-12288 GCA_036584685.1 Rhyacophila sp. Rhy_31_5
CTAAGAAAATATGAAAATAAGTATAACATGACCACGAGCCGCCGCTGTAAACAAATACCTCGATACGTGCCCAGAGTGAAGTGGCTGCGGGTATTTCGCGCGCCGGGTATTTCGACCATATGGTCCGCTCTCTCGCCACCATTGCCCATAAACGAAGCCGAGAGGGCCTGCTCGTCATCCTCCGCGCCTTCTGAGGTCCCCCGCCACCCGCTTAGACCAGAGGTCTGAGGACGGCGTGAGAACCGTTGCTAGAGGTAAACAATGAGCCCGAAACTAGGGGAAATAAATTATACCGATGCCAGTAAGTAATTCGCTTACGAAGAAATATCGTCAAGCATACATATTTCAATTCAATATTTTCGATATATTTTAATATATTCATTACGCTTTTTTTTGCCAAATCGTAATTATGAACGCATTTAACGCCGATGTTTGGTTCTATCAAAATGTCACGTTAAACAAACTGCACTAAACGAAACTGACATCATACGAGTATATAAAAGGAAATGTTTGCTTCAGAAACCTTTTTGTATAAATTATAAAACAATTCTATATTAAACAAATATTTTTATTTGAATCAGATATTTCGTGTACGTAACGAAAACAAACTAAAACAGAATATACTTCTAAAAAAAATAAACATTGTATATAAATCTTTCCTAGATACCATAAGTAACATTTAGATATGTTAGATGTTTTAAACCCACTACAGACCCGCCAATACTCACTGGGAGTATGCGCAGTCGCACAAGCAATGTTTTGTCCCACATTTGATTTTAAGTCTGCCCGCAGCGAAGTCTCACGAGACAGTATCACCATGCACATGTGTGTGTATGTGTGTGTGGTGAGAAGGAATTTAAAGAGAAACAATAAGTAGTCTACATCGTCATTCAGTCTATAGTGGCATGAGGTTCCCTATGCACCCCGTGGTTCTGGCAACTCTGTCAGTTCGGCCGTCCAAGCACGAACACGAAGAGTCACTTTGAGAGTCTACGCAAAATTGATAACATTTAGATAATTAACTATACGGCACGTTATTCTATTTTAACTCACTCTAATCAAAATGAGTGATTTTTTTATTTACCAAAAGAAATATCACAAAGCAAGCAAAACTTCATAGGCGATACTTGCCTGTCAAAAACATACTCGGTATCCAAAACGACTGAAACTTTACATGTACATCGCATATAGAAGTACCATCCTGAAGTAAAATTCAAATTCTCATAGAAAAAACGAAACTACGAGAACATACGGTTTCCCTGAAAGACCGTGTCATTATGTTAGTCCAGAAATATTAATACGGATTGAGGTTATGCAGATGCCAGTATTTAATAAGAATGCGGACTGTTGGGCTTAAAATGTATGAGAAGAATCCTATCCACTGACGATAGACTTAAAAGCAAATTACTGTGTATTTTCGCTTGTAATGACGCCATCGCCATGCAATCGTATCGAATTTTATTGATTTAATTCCGCCTTATGGGAGCAGCTGTTGCGAACGAATTCGAAGATAAACAAAAAACAAACTGAACACAGCAATTAAATCGAGTGTTTTATTGTCTAGCGGCCATTTTGCGTCTAGTGGGAAAGTGGATATGCTATAATGTCGTAAAAATCGAGGTTGCGATTTGAATTTACGCTATGTTAGTTTTTTTACAAGTCCTTAGGCGTCAAACTATTTATTCCGTTAGCCGTCGTGTTATTGGAACAAACACGGCGTAAATTATAAGAAAATAAACTGAAAAACAAGTCACAGTTTCGATAGCAGTGAAACAGAATGATGTAGACAAGATAATAAGCTTACTGTTGTTTTATATCTGAGAATACTTTAATATCGGAATAATTTGATGCGAAAATGAAATAATTTTCAATGATACAATAATGAAATCAATTTCAACAACGATGGATGTTTTTAAGATGTTTTTAAACTGGAGAATTGATTTTTTATATTCCTCAAATAAAGCTGATCAAAACTGATAAAACAAAATGTGTATGTATACAGCAGGGGTGGCCATTTCTAGGGGCGACTAGATGATACAATTATTGATGGCGATCGACTGATATCGCTTGTAATTATATCATGAGAGAACAATCAAAACCCATTTTTTATAATTCAAATATGTATTTTGAAAGATATTTTATACTTATAAAAAATACAATTATGTACCGACAAATATTACAATTATAAGTTCACTTCTAAAAATAATAATGTGTTCAAAAATTACTAAACGTGAATGCGAGGAAACTTTGAGTGAGGTAGGTGAAGGAAAGAAAAAAAAATGAGAGAAAACATCAATCGCAACAGAGCATGCACTGTAAGTGAAATAAGTGAAGTAAGAAAAAAGATAGGAACTAGTGGGTTTTAATAGCTTGAAAGTCAAGTAGTTTTAACTTATTTGAACAAGAAATAGAACAATATATGTAGGTCTGCGATCGACCAATAATACTTTCGCGATCAACGCTTTGGCCATCTCTGATATACAGTATAATATCGTTCGACGAGCAGCAATATGCCGTAACCCACCATTTTGGTCAAAATCATATTTTTGTTGATTCAAGTCACAGTAATTTGTATAGTTATTATAGACGACAAACATATTCATAACACAGAAGAAACTATTTATAATTTCATCACAAATCATATTCTATAAAAGTTTTTGTGCCTCCTGTAAAATTTATAATCTATCGGTCTATGCAGTCAAATTTCGTGTAATGCGGTATTGAAGTTGAACGGTTCAAACAAGCTTCTATTTTAAACTATATGATTCACGATGCAAATTGAATGCCTGTTGGAAAGCAATTTAGCCTGGATGTGTTCCAAATAATGCAACCAATCAAAATTTACATTCTCATTCTTGCATATGTTGCAAAATCCTTGTATCTTAAAGAACGGATATATTATTGGTATTACTTAAGATAACGTCCTCGAGAAAACAATATAATTGTAAACAAAACCTGTATTCTTTTTACTGGAAATATCTTTATTTTAACGATCTAATGCACATTAATGATTTCACGCCAGTTTACTTAAGGTCTTTGATTTTTTTAGATACAGACAATAATTCTGATATAAATATGAAAAATAAATTATCACTTATCAATCAAATTAATAGAATGAAGTGTGTTGTATCAAACCTATATTAAATCAAAACCTCTTGGTAAATTTTAACTTGTTACATTATCAATATGCAGCTTTAAAAATTTAGAAAAATTTACAACTTTCAATTTAAATTTGACTTTTAATCACTTTCTCGAAAGATATTTTTACGCGCAATTTCTTGTAGAACGTACTATGCCGCGCACAAAAAAATCCCAGTATGTATATTGAAAACAGACGACATATAATAAATCGTCGTTATACTAGAAAAAGGCGTTACGTCGAAAAGTTGATCGTAAACAATAATGCAGTTTGATAGATTTTCACTCGCTTTATCGTCTGGTAAAACAATCATAGCCATATTCCATATACTTTATCTGTAATATTAAAATGACACTACCTAAAAGTCAATATTTTATTACCGGCAGAACATATTAACCTTTTCAGGAGTGAGTTTATTAATTACGGTCGTACATTAGGTGAAAGTATATTCATTAATCTAACTTTAAATTCTGAATTTTATTAAATTTACGCAATACTATTGTTGTATATTGTTTATTTGATGTATAAATAATATATACGAATATTTTATCGCTTGGAACTTGGCATACATGTATTTTTTACTTCTTCAAAGCGAATTTTGTGTGGACGCATATGGCGTCTATACTCCTTGACAGGTTAAACCAACTATTTGGATGATCAGATTAAGTGTTTCCAGGAAATCTGAAAAAATCGTCAACAAGACTTACAGTTCTAACTGCCGTAACATATTATCGTTAAATATATGTATAGAGACACGAATTTTCAAAATCAATTCCTCAAAACAATCTTTCGTGATTTTACGCCTTCTGCCAGTATAAAAACGATATGCAATTAAATTTATGTATTTAGTCATTTAATATTTGTTAAACAGAAACCAACAATATCATATTACCTATGTGAGTTTTATAATGCGAGGTGTATGTATCCTGAAAATAAATGAGTAACTGACGATTTTAATTACTTATAAATATTCAAAATCAATAAACTACTCCATCAATCAACAACTTTGAAGTAAATAAGAAAAATGTTGTATCACGCCATTTTGATATCAAATTTCAATACTCTGTTCAACTAATGATATCAAAGTTGAAAAAACCCATAAATTACGCTTTTGAAATATTTAATTTTGTATATTTTAGCATTTTGGCACACGACAATATTATTCATTTATACCTATTAAATCGTGAATTTAATAACATATATTTTGGTGTATATTAAACGAGTATTTAAAGATTTTTTATGCAGTATATGCACCGAAAGTTGCAACAAAAAATAGATTAATCGCCTTTTAGACGAATTTATAACATAGATTAGTTGACATTCTTTGAAACGAAACATTTGAATTCTACATAGTCATCGGGATACCAAGCAAGAAATGAGGGCAGTGTTTGCAAACATGACTCATTCTACTATACTTGAAAGATTTATTTTAAACGCCATTTTGTGAACAAAATACACATAAAAAATATTTATACATACCAGCATAAAACACGGGTTGATTACTTATTAACTAGGAACACGGAACACACATATAACAAATACAAGTAAGACTCCAGCCTTATCTGTCTCGAACTCTTAACCTTTAGTCGTTCGCACTAAGCCGGAGGCCTCAGTTAATGCACAGTGTTCGGGTATTTCTTCGAATGACATCACACACGCACAAACGCTGTTAAAACACGAATTGGTTTGAACCAGACGCCATTTCGAACGCAAAGAAGCACGCCCAACCAAACGCTCTAAGAATGACATCACACACACCTGCACAAACGCTGTTCTATCATGCACAAAACGCCACTCCATACGCAGACATGCCCAACCAAACTCTCTAAGCGGCGCCACTCAGGCCAGTCGCATTTATACCATGAGATTGTTATGTATTTTCCACGCCACAAAAAATGCAGCGTACAGCGCATTCTTCATCTTTCAATAATAACACAGTTATCAAATACTGTATTATTATGTCTATATAATTTTCTTAGTATTACAAATATATAAATGTACTTGTAGAACAGTTTTCTGCAATTTGCTAAAAAAAATTTTTAGAAAGTGTAGTGTTTACTATATACATATATATTGTCTTAATCTCTCAGAAGTGAGTTTTTAAATTACGGTTGCACAATTGGATGAAAGTTTTTTCATTAATCTAGATTTAAATTTTGAACTTTATTAAATGTATGCAATACTATTGTTGAATAATGTTTATTTAATGCATAAATAATAATTACGAGTATTTTATTGCTTGGTGTTTGACGTATATGTACGTATATACTTCTTCAGAGCGAATTTTGAGCGGACACATATGTGCGTCCATATCCTGGACAGGTTAAAAATGTAATATATGTACTAACTTCTGTTAGGCTAAGTCGAAAATTTCTCCGGAATTTAGTTATAAAAAATTTGCCATGAAATAATCAAGGCTACACGTGAGTATTTATTACCAGTAATTATTATGTATGTGACTAAGTAGAAATAACAACAGATTAAACCTTAAAAATCAGCGTTGAGGAATGAATATACGAGTATACGTTAGGTGATAATTGACAACCATTTTAACACAAATTAAAATGTGAAAATTGCACTTAAAGGTCATCACATGTTGAAAAAATAAAAATTAATGGTGAGAATATACAAGTAGCAATTTAATCATAAATCATTTACTATGTAAAATCTTCGCCGCGATCATTATTATGTGTAACTTACATTGAAATGGTGACAGGTTTGTAAGAGGAAGTAATTACGTTACCTATGATTTTCACGTCAATTGAAAAAATACAAAAGTGCATTGTGCATAAAATTGACTTATGTTAATATGTGCCATTACAGTTGATGGCATTGTTTTAAATGAGGATTCAAATTACGAAAATAATTTGACAATTCTGAATATATTCAGTCTATGTTTCAGGGTCTACCATAACAATATAATATAATATAATATTTAAACGTATTATATAATAAATTGCATACTCGTACTTGCAACACGGTACTGTCATTGAAAATACTTTGCACAGGCACTGAAATTTGACTCCATTTTCAACAGTGGTATTTATTTTGTTGCAACTTAACATATGTACAAACAAATCGATGCTATTACGAGTATACGAAATACAAGCAGCTGCTATCCTAAAATCAAAAACAAGAAGATATCTGCACGTAATACAAAAAAAGCCTTTATTAATTTCCGGTATCTATTAGGTTATCCATATACCATATAAACGCTTTTAAGAGGGTGGGTTAACTTTTATTGTTACGTGACACTCGCTCTCAAAAAGTGGACAGGACAGGAGTTAAAACAAAACTGTAGCAGAAATCTCGTAAATTTCATTCTTATTTTATTTCGAAAGTTACGTAACCTTGGAGAGGGGGAGCAAGCTGAATGTCTACACGGTGTAACATGGAGGGAGGGGGGAAGTGTAATAAAACGTGAGAAAAAACCTCACGTGGTTTATGGACGAACCTCACAGAGAAAAATTATATAAACAACGAAGTGAACTCGTCAGTTTCGGGCACTTTATAATTAGATATCTTACGACTCAAATATCAATTGCGTGATTACATCCCGCGCAGCCCTGCTACGAGTGCAGTTAAAACGGTGAAAAATCATTTATGTGATGTCAGACATGCGGCCACACACAAACGCGGCTGCGAGCACTGGCTGGTATAAAATACGTGACGCAAGAAGACAGTTTTTTTCTAACAGGGAACGATTTACATGCCAAGCAGCAATTGAACATTCTACGGCTTATATAAATTATCTTTCGCACTACGATACATGGTGACACCATTACGTGTAACACTGCTTAATAAAAAGATTCTTTCGTGCAGTGTCAGGAAGACGGCCGTGCACAATCAATTTTAAAAAGTAGTGAAAAGAAAATAACCGATTTACCATATGCCTGAATAATGAACGAATCGATAGACTGGCCTCTCTATCAATTTATGATTTCTATTGTGCTAATATCTGTTTTGATATTTCAATATCAAAAGATTACATTAGCACACAATGGAATTAATTGGTAATTAAGTTGATTGCTGGTATTGTGAAATGCGAATATAAATTAGTATGCCCTTTGTTTGTGGTTTTCTTAAATAAGCGTGCAGTTAAACACAAATAAAAATCAATGAAGTTCGATTGAAACGTTTAATTCGTGGCGTTGCGAAATTCATAAAACACTATATTCCATGTCTACACTTCGGAAATTCACGATATTTAATGGTTGTATTTATAATTTTTAATCTTCAAAATATCTTGTCAGTGATTAGTATTTAAGGCGAAGTATTTTAAAAATTGTGGCCGAGGTAAGTCTCAAGATAATCTATGCATACGAGTATAGACATGAGGGCTATCCAGAAAGTAAGTGTCCTGTGGCTATTAAGCAAAAATGAAATCTACTCGCATAAAAGTATTTTTTATTGCATTGTCAAGTATAAAAGTTAGGCTATTTTTCCATGTAATTTCCACTATTGTTTAATTATTCTTCATAGCAGGGCACGAGTTTTTATTAGAACGTTCCTGCATGTAACGCAAAACCACGTAGTATCGTCATTCTTCACCTTGTTGTCGTCGTAGAACTGCTGACCAGCAAGAAATGACTTCAGACCGAGAAATAAATGAAAATCATTCAATGCTAGGTCTGGACTAAAAGATGGATGGTTAAACTGCACCTGGCCGAAGTCCTGTAAGAATCCATTGTGTCACAGGCGCGTGGGCGGGCATTGTCATGAATCAATATGTTAAGGGTTTGTATGAGTTTTGTCTTCGTTGGGGATGAAATGTGGAACGTTCTATGACAAGGGCACACAACAACGGGTACCCTGCTATGACAAAATCCTAAACAATAGTGGAAATTAAGTGGAAAATAGCTTAACGTTTAAACTTGACAATGCAATAAAAAAATGTTTATACGTTTTACTTTTGTTTAATAGCCACAAGAAACTTACTTTCTGGATGGCACTCGTATAATAATGAATATTTGAGAACTACTTTAGCAGAGTTTAGCACGATATATAATCGTAATTAATTGGTGATAAATGTCATTATTTTCTAATTGACAATTAAAACCTAAATAAAAAAAATGTTCTTACGGATCGTATAAATCTATTAATTAATATTGTTTTAGGGCTATGTGGAATATTCATATTTTTGATACAATAATAAAAAAAATAACCATTTTATTCCGGAGCTTTGCCTCATTGACAAAATTAATACTTGGTGGTCCGAAATTTCACGGTTAATTTTATATCATCAGTGGAGAGCGTCAAGCTGTCATTTGAAACATTAAAATGCCCAATCCATGAAGAAGATGAGGCAACGAAGCATAGAGTATATAGGGCCATCACAGATTTCTTATTTCATCACAGAGTTACTGATTTCGTCATAGAACTTCCGTTATAAACCTAAGTAAAAAAAGTAAGATTATACTGTAAAGTTTTACTTAAGCGATTCATTTTATTAGTTTCCGCAACTTTTATTATAAATATCTTTTTCTTCTTCTTAAACAATATCACGCCCTTAGATGGACCATATGGACACTACATGTAACCTCAAATAGTCCCTGTCGCTGGACAGTCTTCTTGCACCCTCCCATATTATACCGGTATCTCGTAAACACCTCATCTTCACTTTAGATATGATAAGAGGCTGTACGAGTATGGTCCGTTCCCTAATCAACTCAGTTCACTTATAGTCATACCACCGCAGCAAGCATCTGTTTTCGAAGCTCGGTTAACGATTATTTTGAGATTTCGTGAGGTGCCATGATTTGCTACTATAGAGCAGTACCGTTAGTATACAAACGTTAAAAAGGCGGCATTTGGTTTTTATACATTTTTTATGTGACTCCCTGACATTTCGCATGGAGTTGAAGGTCGCTCCAATAAGTTTTATTCAGATAGCGAGCTCTCTTTGCGAAGTGCCATCTCCCGTGATAGGTACCGGTATATATCTAAAGCTATCGACCCTCTCGATGTGCTGTTCACCGCTAGTCGTGGGGACATCTGAGACGGGACATGCGATGTTATGGCATCACATTCGTTATAAATATAGATTGTTTTAAAAATGTCATTGGTCACGTGATAAATTAGTCGTTACACGAGTAGCTTATTAAAATCGCCAGTAAAATATTTTAATGCAGCAAACGTGTCACTCGAACCGTCTCGCGTGCCACGGGTTCGCCTTTAATATTGTACAACTTGACGAAATACAAGAATGCCTTTCTGTTGGCTCACTTCCATAAAAAGACTATCCGTGTATCAATCACGATGGTATAGAAACCGGAGTGTTAACAGTAAGTTAAAAACCATTGAAAATTTACATACAGTAAGCATAATGGTAGACGAACATGACAATGCACTATCTACTTGTAGCAATGATCGTGATATTATGAGTAAGCTGCACCAATCCGAGTGAATGAAAACATAAAAAATACACGAGAGGCCAGTCTTTTCTTCAAGTGCGTGAGGTAAGTATTTATATTATGAACTCTGATCCAAAGTACATTACACCGGTAAACTGTTATTGGTCCAAAATTCTAACAGGGTGGTCAGGTCAAGTGACGAAGTGCCTGCTCGATTTATGCTCTAGCAAAAAGTTAAGATTAAATTTAACTAATTCAACGATATCACTCGGGCTATGGAGTCGGTTCAAAATTTAGTGACTCGAACTCCGACTTTTATTTTATTTTATATATAATTTCTTACGTCATTATTATTGTTAGAAAAGTCAAATAATATTATTTCACGATAGAAGACGTAAACGCAACCACCGAACGATGATTGAAGACGTAACAAGAAAAAAACAAGCGTTACATAAGTAAGCAAGATGAAAATAATGCTGCTTCCAAGAAACTGTCCAACATACTGTAGTCCCAGAATTCTGAACCATATGCATTCGTTGACATTTCACACATGTCGTAACGTTATTCATTAAAGGTATATAAAAATAGGAGTCGAAGTCGGTCGATTTTTGCCGACTCCACCGACTCGAGGGCTTAAAGTCGAACAACGCTATCTACAAAAGTGCAACTTCACGGGGGCGCCAAAAAACTTCGTTTTTATTTTCTAGGAACTGATAATTTGATTTTTCTGGTGACAAGAACGCTAATAGCTTATACAGTATTTTTATATTAAACAAAGGCAATTTTATGTAATTAACGTTAAAATTTACAGCCGATTTAAAAAGAAATAGAAAAAGATTAACATACCGTTGTTTGACAATTATGTAGCCAATAACGTAAAATAAAATTATCACAAATAAAAAACGCAGTTTTGTTGATAACGTTGTTTGACTTTAAGCCCTCGAAATATCCAAAAAGCTTCAAGTTACAAGTATACTTGGTATGAACCACATTACTGAAGCTGACCAGTATAACCGACGTAACAGTTTCATTTTGAATGACATATGGGAACACTTCCAGATGAGATAAGCATGTTACGCTTTGCTATATAAACAATAAATTATCCGCACTCTCCAAATCAAATTGACGAAGTTTGAAGGTAAAATCACTTAAAATGCCAACATAAGGAAGAAAAAAATGTGGAAGGTTTTTTTATGAAAAATTCTGTTAATCCTTTGGCTGCCGAAATTCGGTATATCGGTTATTGTAACTCTAGCGAGTAACGCCAAACACGATCGATTCACTAATATTATCGAACAGAATTTCAAAAATATATTATATATTGGCAGGCTGTAAGATTGACGCATCGAAGTTTCTCACATTTTGTTTCAACCGGTTAAGTGCCAGAAACGAGTCAACTAGCACAACTTAAAAGGTAGTTTGCTACACAAATTTGAATATTTTTGATGATTTTAACATTTTCTGTGGCAGATATAATGTCACATTCCAGCAAGCCGTAAATTTTTAAGCGAATATTGAATCTTAATATTTCTTTTGAAAGTTTATTGAATGTTTCTTTGTCATGCCTTTTGTTTTAATGATCATATTATCATATTTGAAATCATCCAAAATATTCAAATTTGTCTAGCAAACTACGCTTTAAGTTGTGCAAGTTAACTCGTTTCTGGTACTTAATCGGTTAAACGTAAAAACTGAGAGATATGACTATAATATGATCATTAAAAACAAAGTCATGATAGGCAACATTCAATAAATATTTTTAATGAATATTATACGGTTCTATTTTTGATTACGTCTGGCACAGAAAAGGGTAAGAATCAATTCACGATAGTTATGTTAAAGTAATGAATAAAATGCTTGAAACTTTCTATAAATACTGTATGTAAAAGTGTCACAAATCGTTATATTTCATTGGTTCCACCATTTAGTATGTCGCACAATAATTTCTTATTAATATTACAAAGAATGACCCGAATATTTCCAATATTGTATATACCTACCGCGAATCTTGTCCAAACAGAAAGCGTTACACACAATAGCACTGTAGTATTTACAAATATGGTTGTTGAATTGTGTAAAAGTCATCAGTGTTTATAAGTACGTGTTGAAGCCAATCAAACTCTATTGAAAATATGAACTTTCAGGATATAATGCGATATGATGTGATGGTTCGAGTACATTAAAAGAAAACAGTAAGCGAGAACACCCGATTTACGAGCGGTTGGTAGATCATGTATTAAAAAAATTATTCATACATCTGACTCATTCAGTTTTTTTAAAGATCATTTGCAAAAATATTTTTTTTTCTAAAACACAGAAAACTAAAATAATAAAGTGCAATAATATAATGAGAAAAAGATACTTTAGTTTGATATTTAGTAACTAGTTAAGCTGGGAGATTCATGTTAGTATCTAAGGAGTCTTTTAAAGTGGATTTTTCTACAAAAAAAAACAATATTTAAAGTACTTTAGTTCAATTCTAGTAGAATGAGCCGTATTTGCACATCGACCTCGTTTAGGTAAAATGACGTAATCTTCAGTTTTTTTTGAATTCTCGATCAATTTTAAAAATTAAAAGTGATTTTATTTGAAAATTACAATGTACATAACTAAATACACGTTCTGTCAAAATGAATTAAACCGTAAATGCCGAATTATTATCGAAGTTCCAATCTAGATTTTGAAAAAATAACACAATCTACTAAGTTTGTATGGAAAGGGAAAACGCATTAAACGTCAACAACTTTCTTAATTATCAAATCAGGAAAATGAAACACCAATTTATTGGTCATCATG
>JAPMAG010001553.1:0-12278 GCA_036584685.1 Rhyacophila sp. Rhy_31_5
TGCGGGACGCAGGCATGACATGGGAGAATGCAAGAAGACTGGCCAATGACAGGGAATCATGGAGGCAGTATGTGGTGTCCATATTATCCGACTAAGGGATGTAGTATGGATTAAGAAGAAGACATCGTCGTTATCCTACCCTTACAATATGGATAAACAAAAAAATAATTTAAGGTTAAATCAAAAGCTAAAAGTTATACAAGAGTTGTAGCCTGGAAAATTTATGTATCGTATATCAATCGTCTAGTTTATTAGTCAGACACCCCCATAAAACTTGTTTTAGATATTGACAAAAACAATTTTCTAATGGACACCATAAATTAAATATTACTAATATATGATCATACAATTTTGAGTAAATAGTCAATTTGCAAGTTCATTAGTAAGACATTTAGAAATATCTTAGTAATAAAGCAGAAAATATTCAAATGTTGCTTAATTCTTTACTAGTTTATCAGTATTATCTTTTTGGTAGCATATTAGAATAATCTTAGTAATGAAACAGAGTGCAATATTTTACATATAACTGCACATTTAACTAAAATTTAAGTATTTATTTTTGAGTTGTCTCACAAATTAACTAAACGATCAATATGTGAGTAATGTGGCATAAAAAAACAATCTGTTTCAGACATTATAAAAAACGTGGACAAAATAAACAAATTTGCTTTAATATCATATGTGATGTCGAGCAAATATTAATCCTAGAAAATGTTTATTTTCTTTATGAAAAAAAACGCATTCAAAAAATCTATCTTTAAATAACGAACTTTCGGCTTTTCCATATACCCCCTCGCCCGCATTAGTACGTTATATCAAGGTTTTACTGTATTTTATTGTTATTGTAAATATTAAACAAACCACAAATACAATTGAAAATCATTTGAATTAATATTTCAACAAATGTATTTTTTTTTAAATATACAATCCCAATTTCAGTTAAAACTTTTTTTTCATATCAAATGTCACAAACTTCAAACAAAATAACAGTTTAATTATTTCAAGTATACAATTTTATAGTTTAACAATTGAGTATTTATAACAAGAAGCATCTTAACGCTAATATATGATAATAAGCCTACCTTACTTGCCTGCATTATAAGTAAGTTTAATTTTTATTTTGTATTAATATAACAACCCTTTTTCGTGTATAATATAGAAAAAACATAGTAAATAGTCGCTAGGAAAATAGTTATCGCTTATGATGAATAAGATATTATAAAAAAGTCTTATAAGTTGAATGAGTAGAGAGATATAACAGTAAATAAATACTCGTAATAATTTAGTTAGAAGTAATATGATCATTTAACCCAGTGCTTTCGATTACGCGTATCACGGACTTTATTAAAGATATATATTGACGTATATTGATTTTCATTACAAGACAATACTTCATAGATTTCAATCAAAAACTTATATTGTATCACAGATACATTTCTCTAATACAAAAAAATTAAATATATCAATTTAGGGATGTTATAGAGGCGGCTTGAGCAAGCTACTTGTTAAGTTTAATTCAAATTAGCGAGGCTTTTGTTAAATTATTGAAAAATTTACTTTCAAGTCATCTCTTTACAGTATTATCTATAGGTCGTTCAAATGTATATATAATTAAATATAATAAAATTGAAAACTTCGTTGACTTTCAAAACTACTCGTTAAATACATTTATTTTTGGTACACAATAAAAGATACCTAGCTATTTTCTGTCTTCAGTTTAACACAAAAAACTCTAATAATTGATCTATGCTCTTTCCGGATGCTTTGAAATATCAATTATAATATTCTTTTAACGAAGTTTTTAAAAATCATCCTTCATTCATTACACGTGCACATTTTATTCTTTTGCGTTTTTTTATAAGTAGTATTTAATGTTTATTACTATGATAGAACTTAAATTTAGCGTTATTTCATTTTTAGTAAACACTAGTAAAGTAACCTAAATTATAAGATGTATAAGAACCTTATAATATTTCTTTTAAAATATACTAAATTTTCTTTGTCATATCTTTGTTTTTTGTGATTATACAATAGTCATATCTTTGCGTTTTCATATTTAAAACCATAAAAATATTCGAATTTGTCTTGCAAACTACGTTTTAAGTTGTACAATCTAACTTGTTTCAGCTTTAAATGCCGTAAACACTAACTAATTTAATGCTTCCTTAATTGTATAGACTCGTTCAAAATTTGTATAGATTCAAATCAACAACCACAATATAATCTATTTTATAAGATAAACTTGATGACACAAGAAAGAACGTTTAATAAACAAAACTTATCCATTTAGTGTATAATTTAAATGATAAATTCTGCAATGAAAAATTTCTATGGTGTTCACCTTTCTCTTGATGCCTAAACACGTGCATAGTTTGCCTAAAGATTATCCACCACTGCTTCTGGCACTTCATTAGAAATCCAATAGTTCTGATGTTAAACGAGCCTCTTGTTAAAGTATTAGTAACCCATCTCCAGATAAAATGACATGAGTTGCAAAAAATAATTCCGAAGAGAAACAGAAATAAAAGTAATTAAGTCAATATATCTTGGCAAATACTCTGGAAATATTATTTGGAGAAATCGCCCTACACACAAATGTAGATAGTACTGAATTAATTGATCAAATTAATTCTCTGTTTTTTGAAGTTGGCACAGTGAATACTTTGTCATTAATTTTCATTATAGAAGAATTTGAGCATTACTTGGCATGTTTCAAAACTTTGTCATTATTAATAAGAAATTTTGATAATTTAATACCATAAGAACTTTACTTAGAAAATAATCACTAAGTGTTAAATATTTAAATGTGTGCGTTAATCTTAAATGTACACGTCTTACTTATATTTACTTTAATGCATGTAACTTTTAACAGTTTTATTCAAGTAATCCGTTCGTTTTTCAGCTTAAAAACCTTATTTTAAAATAACGTTAATAAGTAACATAAAATATGATTTATATGGTTTCATGTAGTTTCAATTGTTAACAAAGAACTATTATATTTAAATTATAACACTGGTGTATATACTTTTCTCGTGAAATATAATTAGCTTTTAGCTATCAAAGTTTGTTTTATAAAGTTCCACTCCGTGTCTCGTATCATAGCAAGCTCTCTTTGCGATCAAATAAAAGCATATGTAACCATTAGTTAAGTTCAACAAAACAAAAAAATATGATATTAATTCATTATACATGGCAAATATAATATTTATGAAAAAGGTAATTTTTTTTAGTTACATATTACCACATTTCAACATTTTTGGCAAATAATATTTTTATGTTTCAAAGTCAAATTTAGTTTTATGTTAAACTTCTTTATTTTCATCAAATTCTATATTTAATTAAAAACAAAATACCTGTATTTATTATCTGATGAACTTTAAAATGAAATAAATATTTAAATGTGCGCAAAATCAATCAGTTTTAGAATGTTCCAATGCATGAACATTTCACTTTTTATTTTTTTTTTGTCAGATTTTACAACATAAAATTTTCATATGTAATGTAAAATTATGCGTAAAATAGGAGCGTATTTTTTTTGATATTAACAACATGTTTTTATATCGTTTTTTGTAACTAAATGCTTCAAATATGGAATTTTTATTACTGAAAAATTAAGATAGATTGAAACCTGTCCAATTTTGATTATCAACTACTGATTTATAAAGATAACCATGAGAGCTTTAATTTAATAAAACTTTTGAAACAAGCTTATTTTAACATATATATTTCATTTAAAAAGACTAAATAAAAGTGTGTTATCATTTCATTTATATTTTCATAACATTTCGAATTATTTAAAAGCAGTATTTTATTGGGATAGATGTATCTTTATTCTAAAACATAAAGCATGTTATCGAAATCATATCACTTTTTTTACGTCACTCGATTGTTAATATAAAATAATTTGAGGAGTGTATTTACAAAGTGAACAAAAAACTGTTTCCGGTATCGATATTACATATTTTTTTGTTATCTCTATTGCAAATTGTATTTTAGACTACTTTTTAAAATTACGGTTGCACAATTGAGTGAAAGTTTTTTCATTATTATAGCTTTAAATTTTGATTAAATGTATGCTTTATTATTGGTGTATAATATTTATTTGATACATACATAATATATACGAGTAATTTATTACTTGGTGCTTGATGTACATACTCGTATAAGTATATACTTCTTCAAATCGAATTTTGATCGGACGCATATGCGCATCCATACTGTAGATAGGTTATTTAAGGAGCCTATTTTTTATAGATTATCTAAGGGGTGTAATATAAAAAAATGGTAACTCACAATTTACAAATATACTGAAAAAGTTTTTACCAAGGTAAAAATGGGTTTTTCAAAAAAAAAAAATTTAATGTGGAAGTAAAATGGTTAACAAATAAGCTAAAAATCGAATAAAATGGAATTCTACCTAAGTGTGGATTACCAACATTCTGCACCACATCCCTTCATTTATGACACTGATTAGATAAAAGGGCTAACCCCTCAGTTTTTAAAAAGTGCTTTTATTTAAAAATCACAATGTACATGACTAAATGCATGTTCTGTCAAAAGAAATTGAGCCAAAAATGCCGAATCATTATTGAAGTTCTGCTAAAAATGTTGAAAATAACAACCTACTTAGTTTGTGTGGAAAGGTAAAAGGCAAAACAAAAAATATGTAATACGAGAATCGACACCATAAACAGTTTTGTTGCTTTTCCAAAAAAATATTGACGTGGAATAAGTCCACTTTGGAAATACACCCCTCATTGTCACTGTAAGTCATATGAATACCAACTAGTCTACTTATTAGAGTAAATATTATATACTAAACAGGTAACTGTCTATATTTAAATTACAAAACAACATATTTTATTATTTATTACGGATCACAACACCTTTTTATTTTTTGTACACCTAAAACTATGATTATTTTCAGTATTGCAGTTATATTTAAATCAATTTACATACATAACAATACTAATGTTGTTTTCTTATTACTCAATACTTTAATATTAACGAAACATTTTCTCTTTTCATTACTCGAACAGTATAAAAAATTATCTATGGTTATTTATAATACATACATATTAGATATTAGCTGTCTATGTTGTAATATGAGTGAAGAATCGAGTAAAATAATCATGCTTAACTAATCTGAATAGTTTTAAAAATATAAATAAAACAAATTTTCTCACGATGTTGCATCTGAACCCTTTGATTAATGAGTTAATTTTTTCGCATGCAAATCCTGGGACCAAGTTAATTTTGCACATCGCATTCTACAAAAATTTAACCCATACTGTTTTTTGCGTGTTTTTATAATTATTTAATGTATCAACTCTTATTTTATTATAAAAAGAACACTTTTCTTTGATGATTATTTCTTCTTTAACCCTTTAATTAGTAAGTTATTTTTTTAATCTAAAAAAAAAACTTTACCACTTTGAAATTTTGTTTCAATTTAATTCAAATTAATTCTTGAGTTTTTATATAATAATATAGTTGTTTACTTTTATTTCAATATTAAAAAATACTTGTATGACAATTTTGAAACAATAGAATTGATTAGTTTGACAGTTATGTGTTTCTGTATTAAAGGAATACTCATGTGAAAAAAATAACCAAATAGAACTGATTTATGTGGCATTTTATATGTTTATTTGCACAGGGTAATTATTTGTTTATTCACAATAGTCATAATGATTAAATAAAAAGTAAAAGGGAATTCTTCAATGCTTTTTTAACTTTTTATTATTTACTTATATTTTTCATAATTTTTACGTATTCTTTTCTATCTTAAACATATAAAATATAATTGTTTTGGCTTCCACATATTATTAATAAATATATGTTGTATGTATATAATATAAATAATAACATTTTATTTGACAACAAAAGAATGGCTTTGAAAATAAGGCAAAAAGGCATCTGGGCATACATGTACGCCCATACTAATCAAAGGGTCAAGTTGAATAAGTTAACAAACCAGAGTACATTTCTAATTCTTTTTCTTTTAGTTCATAAATCTTCAAACTTTTTACGAATAAAAGTAGTAATTTATACCCTTGTAGACGAGTATATAGCCCACTTGATTAACTAGTCGAGGATTGCAATTTCAAATCTTGAACCTGACAAATATTGCAGAGGTTTTTTCATGTGCATTTGAAACCAAGACATAAACCAAACCTGTCAAGTTAATAAATAACAATTATTGTTCATAAATTCAAATATTCAAAGAAATTCGTACATTTTAAAGATTTTTATGCTCAGTTTTGGAGTGGATGTGATAATAATAATAAAATAGTTTTAATAACTGTATTTATCATAGTTTCATTTAGCATTTTTTAAATATTTTGACATAATTTTACTGATGTTTTAAAGTTTTGTCATTTATAACTTGTACAACAAGAATATATAAATAGTTTATATTTGACATAATTAGTATCTATGTATATGTTTTTCAAAGTACTATTTATACGGCAGTCAACAAAAGTCAGCTATGATTAAATTATTCAATCTTTGATATATTATAAACACAATAATTTCCTACGCCATTCTTTATTATATAGCAAAGTATTTAACCCCATACTTTGAATAAAAAATGACATTATTTGTAACCTTTTTTTGTTGATTTGTTTATCCGATGAATTAACTGATATCTTTTATAACGCATGTTGTATGTACGAGCGCATTATAACCGTCTATTTAAATTCCGCAGAAACGAAATTCATCAATACTTTTGTATATTTGCCCATATTCTCTTGTTTCATACAAACCCTTAAAAAAAGAAAGCCAAATAAAACACAATACGGAATAAACAAAATGACACTAAGCGTCGGTTAGGTTATGTTAGGTTTTTAGATTTAACTCATTACACCCCATTCTTGCAGTTTGCAGTAGTGTAACCAGTGTCTAATACCTAATATGCTGTCATTTACAAGAAAATCATTCCCTTTTCACATAAAAAGCCAGCAGTGATCGCCAATTGCATCTGATTTCAAGAGATTTCTGGTACAATACCAGCCTCAACACTTTAAGTGTGCTTTTAATCATTTCACAAATACAAAACTTTACCCAAAAAACCTTCAAGAACCGCTAAAAAATAACACATCGGTTTCCTTCCAAGGCTTCGTGGATATTGTCCATCATAGGTGTACTTGCGTCGCGATCTTTGCCGACCTGAACACTCTCCATTGAGTCAATAGTCTTCATGAGTTCCTTAAACACAGCAACCACCCTCCAGTTATATTTTGCTGAACATTCTACATAACCACACTTCCAGTGTTTTTTAACAAGGTTTACAATATCTCTTCTCTTATCTCTGTGCTCTGCGCATAAAGTACTACTTCCGGATGTTGAAGGCAACGCTAATTGTTGTAAAGCTCCTATTGATCCAGATCCTACAGTATTTCCTGCTGAATTACAAAGCAAGTCTTGTTTATTTCCAACTACAAGTAGCGGAACATTTCTCATGTCTCTACTTTCATAAATTTGATCTCTGATTGTTTTAATATATTGAAATGACTCTACGTTGCTAAGATCAAAAACTAAAATGTATGCTGTAGCATTTCGTAGACCGTAAAACCTAAAATCGGTCCATTCGTAGTATGAATTCACAGGAAAGTATGGTATTACTGGTATATCGGATATTTTTACTTCGTAGAGGTGATCGTTGATTATGACAGAAGGGTAGAAGGTGTGTTTTCTGTCTGTTGGGGCGTATTCGTCTGAAAAGTCGTTCCATACGAATTGCTGAAGATCGATGATGTAACAGAAGGAAGAAGAAGGCAGCACATGAAACAAAAGACATCAATTAATTATTTTTTGAAATTTGAAGAAAATTATTTCTATTTAAATATAAATATATGTTTGTACTTATTTTTATAACACAATTTTTAAAAATTAACCATCCATTTCGTGTGTTATAATATTCTAAATGAAAAAAAAATCTTAAAGTAAGTTCTTTATGTTAAATAAAAGTATTAGTGAAAAATCATTTCTACTCTGTTTAGGCAAAAGGGTTTTTCCCTAAATTTTTTGAAAGGTGATTTTATTTGAAAATCAAAATGTATAAAGCAAATTACACGTTTTGTCAAATGCAAAAAAACAAAAAATGCCAAATTATTATCAAAATTCAGCATGAGATTTTGAATAAAAACGATACACTAAATTTATGTGGAAAGTAAAATAGCATTAGGCCTCAATTTTAGTAATTTATTTTTAATAACGTTTTCATTTTTAATAACACCTATTTATCGCTCATCGTGCACTTCAATATTTTGTTAATGTGATTTTCAGTAAAAATCATTAAAACACGTTTTTGTGCCTCCTGTCATTTTTTTTCTGGATGGTCAATATTGGAATTCAATATGTAATTAAAGAATTGGCTTGAACTTTAAAATATTATCAGTTTTCAAGCAACAAAATTAATACTTGAAATAATATTTGAAATGCAAACGCATCCATCTTGAACGTGTATTTGCATACATATAATCTATGTTTAATTTTGCTCTAAGTGTTGCCAAACTCATTTTACTTTTACCAAACTCGTCCAATCAGTGTGATCGTTATATTATATAATATCGTTCGACAAACAGCAATATATTGTAACCTACCAATTCGGTTAAACCAATATTTTTGTTAATTTAAGTTACGTATCGTCTTTTTCTTAATCCATGGCCTTCTTTACACATGATCAAGCCAAGTCTAGCGCCTCATTTTCACCTTGGGTGTGATGAGAGGCTCCATTGTCAGTTCCCTTATCACATCGTTTTACGTATAGTCATATCGCCGCACTCCCAAAATTCGCCGCAAGCATCTGTTTTAGAAGCTCAGTAAATGGTTGTTTTGAGACTTTGTAAGGTGCCATGACTCACAGCTATAGAACAACACTGTCAGTATGCAAGAATTGAAAAATCTTGGAGCTTTTGTGTAAAAACATATTATAAATGATACACATATTCATAACCTAGGAGAAACTGTTTATATTTCTATCACAAATCGTATTCTAAACAGTTTTATGTACATTCTGTAAAATTGATAAACAGTAGGTTACGATATAGTGCTGTGTGTCGAACGTATATTATCTTAATAGTCTTTATCATAAAATAAAATTTAAAAAAACATCAAATATGTTTATGAAACAAAAATTACTTTCTACGTTATTTTCTCTTATATTTAACGACGTAAATACGTGAATTCAGCTATAATTAATACAGAAAATATCTTTAAGGAGAATCGTATTTACAGAAGTCTGATACAAATTCCACTTCGAAATCGCAAACTTTCCACTAAACAAGTACCGATAAAATCGAAGCCTTCAGAAGGGGGCTCTTGAAATTTTGCGGTGCGGAAATGTTTTTCATTCAAGCCGCACTTTCCCAGTAATGGCCGACAAACTTTCTTTTCGGAGGCTGCACGAAAAACTTTGGAATTCACTCCTCTCTTTTCTAAGGGAGCGAGAATTTCAATCTATAAATACGGGGGAAAATGAAAATTTATTAACCAAAAGAAGTGATGGGTGCTTTTTCGTATTTCTTCCTAAAATATGAAAATTTATATCAAAAGATTTCAAACACATTGGAAAAGTTGACGGTATTCATGTTGATTTCAAAAGATAAGTCTTTGTATATTAAAATTGTGAACAGATTTTAGAATATGAATGAATTAGCAACGAGAAATGAAAGTTTTGTTCTTTTGTAAAGCTCATATTCAAAATTATAAAACAGTACTAAGGACTAATAAGTTTAAGGTATTTAAACAAAATATAGTTTACTATTATATATTTTTGATACTTCTTAGGGAAATTAAATCTGTATTTGAGAGGTAAACTACATTATGTCGATACTGGTACTTTTCCCAATGTCTGTTCAAAGTCGTTTTGGTGGTGCTTCTCTCAGCTAACATATCGACCCTGTTTAGGTAAAATGGCGTAACGTTCAGTTTTTTGAAAAGTGTTTTCATTTGAAAATCGTAATTTCGATAACTAAACACAAGTTCTGTCAAAAGAAATTAAGTCGAAAATGCCGAATTATTATCGAAATACAGCTTTAGATTTTGTAAAAAAACACGGTCAAATTAGCTTTTATGGAAAGTAAAAAAATATTAAACATCAATTTTGTTGATTTTTCTTTCATAACTTTTTTTAATTATCAGTTCAAAAAAATGAAACACTAATTTTTTGGTCATCGTGCACTTCAAGTTTGTAGGTATTAATGTGACTGACTAAAAAATATTAGAACACGTTTCTTGTGCCCCCTGTAAATTTTTTTCAATGAAGGTTATTCTCTTTCACCTGAATACGGTTGGTATGTACGTTTTGTTTATGAACAGTGAAACGAAACGTACTTTACTCATAGCTCTCGTATAAAAAAAAACTGTAAAACTTTCACAAATTAAAAATTATCTTTGCATAATATACATAGACTTATATTAAGCCTCGAGAGGGCAAGAAGTAAAATTTAAACGAAAATTACATCACATTATGTTGCACACTAATTGACCCGTCAGTCATCTGAACGAAACGGAGCCACAACGCCACGAGAAATTAATTAAATCTTTAGAAATTAGTCTAAGTGAAGGAAAGCTTTGCAGTGAAGCTTCTTAGTTAAATGGAAGTTTACTGTGAACGCCTGTCAATCATAAAATTATATTACTGCGGCAATTATAAACCGTTTGGATTGTATAATTTGACAATTCCGTTTTGCAGACGTCGTTTCGTTTCTGTAATATTTATATGACAGTCTTAATTAAACATTTTAATGGCTGAAGATGTCATCATATTTTTTTAATAAAAAAACATTTACCTTCAGGAAACGAATGATTTTCGTTAAGCAAATAGTAAAGCTTAGGCAAAAAGGATTAACCCCTCAAAAAAGGAACTTGGTATTACTAGATATACTCGTAATAGAGAAATTATATTTTTTCTCTATCAACAGAGTTTTCAACGATATTCACCATCTTATAAATAAAAAAGGAGTTAAAAATAATAATTCGTCTGTCAAACCAACAATTTTGAACTTAAGTGTAGGTTTAAAGTTGATCAAAACCATATTGACCGTATTTAGGTAAAAGAGAGTAACCTCACAGAAAAAAATTACAAGAGACACAAAAACGTGTTTTAATGATTTTTAATCAAAGTCACATTAAAAAAAATTTAAAGTACATGGTGACCAAGAAATTAGTGTTTCATTTTTCTAATCTGATGATTAATAAAGTGGTTAAAAACATATATATTCAAATTGACGCTTCATGCTTTTCCTTTTCATATAAACTTAGTAGATCGTTCGATTTTCAAAATTTAAAGCTGCATTTCGGTAATATTTCAGCATTTTTGGCTCAATTCTTTTTCATATTTAGTTGTGTACATTGTAATTCTCAATTAAAACTACTTTTCAAAAAACTGACGGTTTCACCCTTTTACCTAAATATGGGAGATGTGTAAACAACTATAAGGGTCGAATAAAAGTTTTTGGAGTACCGTTTTCCGCCCTCTGGCCCTAGTTTGGTTACCGCTAGTCTAATTCACCAAGAATTAACTAAAAATAGTAAATCGTCTTTATTAATCAATAATATCACCGTATAGTGGATAAGATCAAATATTTATTTTTTTTCGATAAAAAAAATCTCTGTGGTTTTGGTTGAAGTTATTTGTACTGTTTTTGAGTTGGTCCTGTTAGCTCAATAGTTAAGAGCACCGTATTATGTTTTTGAGTTGAATACCTTCAGAATTACTCTTACGCCAAAGTTCTTTCTGAGACACTCTTGGCACTTTCTTTCGCTTTACGTGCGCACGCTATGGTACCTATACGCTCAAAGAGTGTAAATATAAAGCGAGTAATGATGGGTTAGCAAATAGTTACACTATTTTTTTAATCATTTTTTTCATTTTAAAATAAAATAACTCTTAAATAAAAAC
The DNA here is from genome assembly GCA_036584685.1 of Rhyacophila sp. Rhy_31_5. Lineage (NCBI taxonomy): Eukaryota > Metazoa > Arthropoda > Insecta > Trichoptera > Rhyacophilidae > Rhyacophila > Rhyacophila sp. Rhy_31_5. Next base: position 11,909 of record JAPMAG010001553.1, read on the forward strand.
ATTCTAAATATCAATCTTCAGTAATAACACTGTTTTATAAACAACCTGAATCATTATTTTTTCGTTATTGCAAATTGGCAGGTAGTAACATTAGCACATCGCGATTTTGTTTCAATTTAATTAAAAATGGTTCATCAGTGTTTGTTTTATTATCGAAATAAAAAAACCCTTATGTGACAAATTTGAAACCACGGAACTGATTTATTTGACATTTATGCGTTTCTGTATCAAAGTTCACATCACGGGAGATGTCACTTTGCAAAGAGAGCTCGCTATCTGAACAAGACTGGCTGGAACGACCTTCAACTCAATGTTAAATGTCTGGGACTCACAGTTATACTCGGTAAAAACCAAATGCCGCCTTTTCAAC
>JAPMAG010001555.1:0-10847 GCA_036584685.1 Rhyacophila sp. Rhy_31_5
TAAACCAGACAAGTATTAAAATACACGACAAATTACGTATAATTTAATTTTATCTATTTAGAACTTACGTTGAAACAATAACTAAGATTTTTTTACTTACCTTAATAATATATGTTTTTTATTTTATTCAGAACAGGTTTTGTTTGACACAACATTTTCAACTCATAATAAAGTTTAAAATTTAAAAACACTCACTTTACTAGATGAAAATACTGCATCAAACAATAGATGGTCATGTTTATTTTAAATACGCTATGAAAATATAATAATTAAAAATTGCGTATTCATTTTTTAACCCTGTCTGCTCCGAAATGGAGCATATGGATCTCCACGATGTGAAGATTGTTTCGATAGTTTTTTTACGAGTAATAGTCGTCAATTATTAGCTCAACCGCTTCAAGTTCGTGTCCTGGCTACAATACAAATGAATAAACATTTGTAAAGTTTACAACCATCACGGGCCTCGAACCCGTGGCCCTGCCACTATCCACTCACCTACGAGGGCGGCGCGTAGTCAATACACCTAATTAAATTTTCCACCGAAAAATTTGTATAATGTATCGGTTATTGATTCTTAAAAAAATATTTGGAGCCATGTCATGCACATTTATATGATAGTTTGGTTATTTCAATCCAGAGATAGATACACTCGTAGATACAACGCCAATTTAAGAAAATATGTAAAACACTATAAGAAGTTAAGTTTTTAGTATAATTTATGGTAGCGAAATTAGAAGGAGCCAAGTAAGATCAGAAAATAAAAATAGCTTCAATTCCCAATAATTTGTCAATTTTTTTAGCGATATCCAATGATGCATGGCGCGCTGCGGAATGTTGTAATGAGAAAAAACTGTGACAAAAAATACAACCATCACAAACGTTGAAACGCAGCGCTGATCAGTGCTTAGCCGCAACGTTGTGGCGTTATATTCATTATTGAAATGAGAATCGGCATCCACACTCAACTGGACGGCGAAGCACGCTCTCTAGTTTCACTCTCACTTGTTAAAAAGTTGAATTTTATTTTATTATGCGGAGCGACAAAGTGTGCGCCACTCTCGCTTTCGCCACTACGCTAATCTGATCGGTGACGAACGAACTCGCGGATCGCGGTCCACGAAATTATAAGCCACAACTTCGTCGACGCAATTTTATGAAAACAAAACTTAGCATTGCATTGTTTGAAACATTATAAAATTATCATATTATATTCAAAATTATAGAAAGATATGAATGAAAACGTCATTTATTGTTAAAAAATCATTTTTTTATATTGCCTACACACATTAACGTAAAATAATTAAAGGTACAAACCAAGGTACCAAAGTACCATGTGTTTGTCCAAAATTTGATTTTAAAAAAAAATTAACAACGTATTTGTATTATAGCATAAAAACATTTTTCCGCTTCTTACCGCGTTTCCCCGAAAATTCTGAAAATAAACCCTCTCACGATTTTCAGCATGTCCAGTAGTATGGACGGGCATGTGCGTCCGCTCAAAATTCGCTTTAAAGAAGTATATGCATACATGTACGTTAAGCATCAAGTAATAAAATACTAGTATAAATTCTTTATGCATCAAATAAACATTATACAACAATAGTATTGACTATATTTAACAAAATTCACAATTTAAAGCTAGATTTATAAAAAACTTACACAAATTTCGGCAATCGTCGTTAAAAACTCACTACTGGAGAGGTTAAGGATGTTTTTAATATAAACCCTACTCCAAAAATAAGACCTCATAAAAATTAAAGATATTTCAAAATGAGACGAAATAATTGTGTTGTAATATTTTGTTTTGACAAATTTTGGTTTTATTTTTATTTTATTAATATGTATGTCATAGATTAAAAAAATGATACTACACTAAAAACATAGATTTCTACAATGATTTTCTTTCACATGAGAGCATAAGTCATTTTTTTGTCTTTTTGGAGTTTTCCCGCAAACATATATGCCATGCCCGAAAATAAGCCCAAGCGCACTTTCTGGATGCAACATTAATATAAGACCGAGTCCTATTTTTCTATGTAACTATTCTATTAACTATGTAAACTAACTTTTCTATTAACTATGTAAACCGGATACGACGTTTCCAGAATAAAGTATCGAGAACATTATTATTTAATTTTTATGTATTTTTTTAAATTACGTTATAATATTGTGTCGCCCTCGTGGGTAAGTGGATAGTGATCTGACTCACGAGCCAAGGGACATGGGTCCGAGGCCCGTGCTGGTCGCAACTTTTACAAATGTTTACTCATTTGTATTGTTGCCAGGACACGAACCCGAAATGGTTGAGCTAACAATTAACAACTATTACTCGTAAAAAATAATGTTAAGAATATCTTCACGCTATGAAGATTCCATATGCTTCATATAGGGATAATCCATAACACTATGTTATATTTTATGGATGACTCCTCAGTTGTCTTTTGGGAGTACCTAGTAAAAAAACACACTAATTACTTAATTTATAATATAACGTAGTTTGATCACCCGATTCTATTATAGTATACATTTATGTGTGCGCGCGGCCTTATGTGTACGTTAAGTTTATAAAGACAACGTATGTATGTATGTGTGTTGAGAAGTACAGGCAAGCACAAAACCAATTGTAACTAATCTTTTGGCTTTTTTTCGTACTGTTTTATTGAAATAAAAAATAGAACAATTCATTGCGTATTATTGACATATTTTTATTCTGAATTATAAGTAGATAAATTAATAGATGAATGTTCTGATTCGCTACTCTCACCCAAATCAATTGTGAATTCTGTTTCTATATTATTGTGTCGGTAGTATTTTTCTTCAATATCTTCCATATGTCGACATGTATTAGACCACATTTTTGCATCAATTTGATTTGATCGTTCATTTACCATCTTCATTCTTCTTGGCGCAAGCTGTCCTACGTGTGAAGCAATATAATTTTTCAAAATCTCCCTAATATTTTCCATTGGGTTTAATTCAGGGTAGTAAAGTGGCAGACGAAGCCCTTCACTTAAAATATTATCATTAAATATAATAATAACAATTAAAACCATGTTTCACCTGGCTCTTTGAACATTTTCCCTTCGACGAAGTATTAGACATATCTTATTTTTGTTATTTCTGTACTAACACGACAAGGCGATAAAAATACGTCTTAGTAAAGGGGTGGTCGACTCACCACTGTCAAAAAAATTAAAACTGCATCTGTGAGAGCTCACACACATATAACGACGCGCACTTTTAATATTGTAGGCTTTGACCATGATTTATGTGTTAGTTTTTTATACGTATTATGCTGAGACTTGACAATTGAGCCAGGAATCATAACACAAATATACATTAACATGAACTGAAGGGCCTCAAAATTCATGGGTGTATAATAATTCGTTTCTTCTGTTCTTTGTATATTTTTTAAACCATGTCCGCTCTGAAACAAATATGGATTTCCACAATATAAAGATTGTTTTGACAGTTATTTTTACGAGTAATAATCGTCAATTATCAGCTCAACCATTTCCGGTTCGTGTCCTGGCTACAATACAAATGAATAAACATTTGTAAAATTGGCTCGTGAGTCAGAAGCCACTGTCCACTCACCCACGAGGGCAACATTTTTTTCGTATAGTGTGCTAATATTTATAATCAGATATAATTTTATAAATCTTTCCAAATGAACATTTCTAAATATTGTCTTTCCACAATTTATTATACTTATACACAGTAAATATCATGATTTTATCATAATATTGAAACTGAATTTATTAGTAATCGGTAAGACAAATTCATTATATGTATATAAAATCGAATACTGATTATGCTGTCCATCATAATTAATTATCCACTCACTTACAGTAAGTGTCTCCAAAACCAGAATTGACAAATTTGCTAATTTATCGATTGCTAGCGACATTGAACATTTTGATTTCGCCCAATTCGCAGTTGAGTCTTATTTAATTGTTTACTTTCAAACTAAAAACTAGAGGTCATTACCTTTATTTGTAATACAAAAATTGGTTTCCGGAAATAAAAACAAGCGTACATTTATTACAAAGATTTCTATGAAATAATAATAAAAAAACGCAAAAGATGATCATAATTTTAGTCTAACTATCTAAATGTTTAGTTATGTTGTCATGCCTGCTCAATGAGAAGAGAAATTTCGTTATGATAGAAAATATTGGAATGCTTAGGAGATATAAGAAAAGCCTTATAATTAAACATAAATTCCATATATAAATCGACCCCCTTTACGTAAAAGGGCGTAAAGAAGTGCTTTTATGTGATAATCACAATGTCTTTTTCTTTTAACCATGTCCGCTTCGAAACAAAGCATACGGATCTCCACAATGCGAAGATTGTTTGGAGTTTTAAACGAGTAATAATTGTCAGTTATTAGGTCAACTGTTTCGAGTTCGTGTCCTGGCTACAATACAAATGAATAAACATTTGTAAAATTTGGAACCAACACGGGCCTCAAACCCGTGACCCTCGGCTCGTGAGTCAGATGCCACTATCCACTCACCCACGAGGGCGACTTATGCAAATATGTAACCAAACAAAACTTTTTTATATAAACCATGCTTAGTTTGTCGCTCTTGTTAGGCTAGTGGATAGAGCGTGCGCCTAGCAAGCGGAAGTCACAGGTTCAAGGCCGGTGCTGGTTGCAAAATTTTTCGAATGTTTATTCATTTGTTTTGTAGCAGGATACGAAACCGAAACGGTTCCGCCAATAATTGACAATTATTATTACTTGTAAATATACTGTCAAAAATAATCATCAGATCGTGAAGATCCATATGCTTCTTTTCGGAGCAGATATGGTAAATTGAAAAAAAATATTTACACTAACCGATCCTAAATATTAGTACTGTAATATAGTTTGGTGGAAGTGGTAAGGTATGGATACAAAATAAAATAAATATCTAATTCCACATAAGCAAAATTAAATAAAAATATAATACCAAGTATTTGTGAAGGACTTTCACTGGATGGAAACGATACGAATTACATTCATAAAACGTTATATTATATAATATAAGCATTCATTTACTGTTAAGCCTAGCTGAAAATTTAAATTGCAACTTTTAAATTTATGTAATAATTAATAAGAAAAACACTAACATAAACAAAGCAAGGGAAATGATTTAAATTTTAATTAAGTTTTAAAATGATAAGAGCTATACAAACACAATAAATAATCTTAAACGAAGTATGAACACGTAGCAGTGAATAAAGGGTTGCGCAAACAGAGATGGTTTACAATAGTGACATAAAAGAAAATCATTACCATAAAAATTCCCAAATTGAAAATATGAATTTGTAGCGGACAGAGGCCGTTATGTTTAAAAGGGTATGTAACAAGATAATAAAACCATTCCGGTAACAAGTCGCCCTTGTTATACCGGTTATATGTTCGCGAAACAGGGATGTCCACTGCCGATAAGGCGGACTTAAGGCAATAAAAATTTATGGCGTGACCCATTTTTTGTGCAAACTTAAATAAAAATCTTATAATAAATACGCGGCAAACAAGCTAAGCTGATTTTTGGTGCCTTTACTTAAATGTTATAGTATATAATAGAATACTGTTACCGAAAAATTCAACAGTACATTATTTCACACATTGATATATAAACTATTAAAACCACTGTACGGATTATACACAATCACTATAAGGATTCTTTGAAAGATTGACAAAAATTATAAAAAAAGATTTCGATTCAATTGAAAATATTTGATGCCATACTTGCGCAATAACTAAATATATTTATTGTATGTAAAATATCGCAGTATTAAGATATATTATACAATTCTCAGAGCGAGCTTAGCTAAATTTTTAATAAACTTTCAATTATATATTAAATTTTAAAATTTAAACATTACACCAAACATTATCATTGATGTAGCGTAAATGACTAATAAATATGCTTTTCATCGGCTCGTGAGTCAGATGCGCTATCTACTCACCTACGAGAACGAATATTCGTATTTAATAAGGCAATTATTTCATAGCAAAAGTACGGATAAAGGCACCGGTTAAAATATATCAAACATTAACATAATAATATTGCTTAAATAAAGCTTGAACAATAATGAATATTCTTGAGGTTTTGTTTTCACGGCGCCAACAGAATAAGCGAATCTGATGATACTTCGATTATCCTGAAAATCACTTTCAAAAGATTTAGTTGTACTATTTTATTATAAACAACATTTCAATGAACAAGAAAATATATTTACTAATAAATACGTTATCGAATGCAATATTTTGGAGAGAATTTAGAAAATCATATAATAGGGCAAGACATTTTTGATATTCATATCTTTGTTTTCTATAAATCATATGCATAGTTGTACTATTTTATTATAAACAACATTTATATGAATAATAAAATAAATTAAGAGTTTTTATGATGTTCAATTTAGTGAAAAGATCAGTGCGCGATAATAAAACATATGTAATGAATGTATTATTATTGGTAATTAAAAGTTGGGTAAATTTTCTATTTCACAATTTTGACAGCCCTATTCTAAACGATCGTCTGTGCTCGGTCCGCGCCGTATATTCATTGGGGCAGGCGCAATTTCCCAGCGTCAATGGACCGTGAAAACATATTGACGATTTTCAATTGAAAACAAACAATTCCCTCGAAGCGATGTTCACAAATCCCGATAATAATCGTACTACCATAACAATAGCCTTAACCGCATGCAGCAAATGTTTGGAAGCTCTGCTATGACAACGAAATAATAATAATTGTTAGCATGCATGGTGTACTTGACGTATCGCCATAGTAACAAGCGATTGCACGAGAAAAGATCAAAACCAAATTGTACATATTGGAACCATTGAGTTTATTTTCAAAATGCGTATCTTCGACGGAGAATAAAAACCAGACACATAATCGGGAATAATCATTAATAGTGTCCGCCATATAAACTCAAATGATCGAAATAATATCTACCAACAATTCACGAGTATTACTCATAAACCATTTTACTCGCATACATTTTGTAAGTGATTTTTTTTGAGAATCACAATGTACGCTAAATGTACGTTCTGACAAAAAAAAATATGGCGAAAATACCAAATTATTATCGAAATTCAGCTTTAGATTTTGAAAATGGAAAAAAGCCCTACATAGTTTGTGAGTAAAAAAAAAGCATTAATCATCAATTTGAATGATTTTTCTTTAACAACTATATTATTTATCAGACCAGGAAAATAAAACATTAATTTATTGTTCATCTTGCACTTAAAATTTGGGTTACTTTGACTAAAAATCATTAAAACACGTTTTTTGTGCCTTCTGTAAAATTGGTTTTGTGAGGGTTAATTCTTTTAGCTTAAACACGGTCGATATGGTTCTGAAATATGTAATTCAGGTTCTTGAATTACAAATATCAGAACTCTTCAGCTATAGAAAAGCTGAAAGGTTAGGTACACCAATATGAAAAACTAATAAAGACTTATCAAATATAAATTGTAACGAATTTATTGAGGATTTAATAACCTCTCAAATTAAAAATATTTTTTTGTGTATTGAGAGACAAATATCATAACATTCTATTCATTTTCGCAGATGATTCCAGACTGAATATTTATATCTCAAAAATGCGTTATAAGGAATTTCATTTTCAGCTTATCTTTGTATAAATGTTCCGCTTATTGATTGAGAGTTTTTTTTTATGATTTCCGTCTATTCCCAGTACGAAAGAACGTTTTCTTTTGTGAAGTTACAGTTTCTTCCACGAAATTTGTTTTTATGATACAAAAAAGAAGTACAGTCGTCTGTTGAATTGACAAATGTATACCGATGCCAAAAGAAAACTTTTTGATACTAAAAATAAATACCGTGGAATAAGAGCTGTCCCCAATTCTTTCTTATTGACTTCTGATAGATCCACTTTCTAATAAAACGAATGAAAATCTGCTAACTTTTTTTCGTGAACAATGTAGGAACAAAAAATGGAAGATAATGGAAAACAAAATTCGCGTTATGACAAACAAAACAAGTAGGAAAATGCTGAAAAAAAATGTATTCTTGATCAAAATAGAATCAAATGACGATAGTATTTACACGAAATAAAATATTTTTTAAGTTGGAATCGGAATACATTTTTATTTAACAGTTTTTTTTATATACGAGTAAGACAAAAACTTGAAACTTGTTTTTGAAAACGAATAAACAAACTCTGCACGATAAAAATACGGTGATATTATATTTTGTAAAGTGTATTTCAGTCTTCTTTTTTATATTATATACAATTATACATAACAAATAATTCGTTCAACGCGTTCATAATATGAATATATAAAAATAGTATATTTACTAAATTAAGGTAGGGATAAATAATTAAATTAGAGTACTTATGAGTATGGATGCATATTTGTAGTATCATCATATTAAATATGAGAATAAAGTGGGAAAAATCGGTAAAATTTGGTTTATAATACATACAGAAAAGCTAATGTTATGTTTTTCTTTATAAATATTTCGAAAAAATAAATATTAATGATATTAAAGTCAAAAAGATATATTGATCGTCCAGTTCATTAGTCAGACTACTCAAAAAAAAAAAATGTTAGTTAAATAATATTATGTAGTTGTATGTAAAATGTTGCACTGTATCTATTTCGATACACAGATTATTTCAATATGCCACCAAAAAAAGATAATACCGATAAACTAGTAAAGAACTAACCGAAATTTGAATATTCGGATATTATTACTTGGTTATTATTACACTATCAAAGATCATTGACAAAGATCATTTATAAAACTTTTACAGCATTTCTTTTAAGTGACTTCACTGGTTATACAAAATTTCGTAATAAATTTTTGTATAGTACAATTTGGGAAATGGACGAGAAATGTATATTTGATTGGACAGCGCCCATCAGTGGAATAATAAAAGTATTTTTTAGTGAAAAAGAGACAAAGGAACCGTATCCTGGCGAGGCCATGGATCAAGACGTGAGCTGAGCGGGGTTCATCAGAACTTGCTTCGAGAATTGTAAAGCGAGGATATCAACAGCTACAGAAACTATTTGAGGATGAAGCCCATCGATTTTTTTTATGAGATCGATTGTGCATGTATCGATCGCCATTGTACTGAAGCAATCTTGTAAATATCCAGTTTTCTGTTCCTGTTTTTTTGATCTGGATGGAGAGTATTATAAAACATCTGATGCTTTTCATATTCGACAATCAACATTTTTGTTGGGAAAACACACCAGGCGAATTTACCGGCTTCCATGTTAGAAATGAACTGTTAAAAAACAAAAGCAAATACTTTGATAAAAGGTAATTCCATGCAATTACATTTTATAAAGGATGTTTTATAAAAGACAAATTTTATAAAATATGGGCTATTACACTGTCAAATTTTTTACAAAAGATTCTTTATAAAACATCTTTGTCAAAGATCTTTGATAGTGTAATACGGGCCTTACTAATGAACCGGTCACTTTGTATCTGGTGTTATTTTTGTATGACTAATTACTCAAAGTTTTATCATCATCTGTGTATAATATAACTTTGAATTTATGGTGACCATTAGAATATTGTTTTTGTCAATATCTCAAAACTGGTCATAATGGACTGGGCGATCAATATATTGTATTGAAAAGTAATGCTAATAATGTTTGTGCGTAAAAATCTAAATAAAATTAATTCTAATTAAACTAAATAATGTTGCCGATATTACTTATTACAATACTAACAAGAAGTAGGTTAAGTATTTAAAATAATTTGTATTCTATATAAAATGAAATACACGAAAATAATCAATTATTCTATTACAATACGAGAGAGACGATAAATATTGTAATTGGATTGCGCAACACAATACAGAATGCAGCGCATAAAATTCCATCAAAAGCTTTTCGAACTCTATAAAATAAATTAACAAATACCCGAGCAAATACAAAAAGAAACAAAGTATCGAAGTATTTGCAAATCCGGAGCAATGAAAGATGGTTCTCGAACCTCGGGGCGGAATTTTCCGATATGCGCAGCGCAGCGCCTTGGCACTGTCGAACAATGTCGTACAAAGAGGACTGCAATTTGTTTCATGTACAAAGTATGATAATACTTCGTGTCAAAGGGTTTAAAAGCTTTTTAAGTATAGGGACCGCATGGAAAGAAAAAAATATTTATTTTTTGTTTATGGTGAACGTGCCGCACGACATTGTGTAGTATAAAACAACATATTCCTACGCAGAGTATAAAATATTGTATTGGAAGAACTAGATTTTTTTTTCCACTAAGGATTGATAATAAGTTAAGTTAATAAATTTTATGTTACAACTAATTATGTTGGCGGTTTTCTTAAGTTTAACGGAATAATTAAATGATGTATATGCATTTTTCTTAACTTGTTTCTTATGAAGATATAATGTTCAATGTTTCCGAAAACATCAAGCACAATAAATCACAAGTTACCGATAAAATAGGTAGTTATTATCTAACATTCAAAAATATATTAACACGTCCAAGAGTGTGGACGGGCATACGCGTACGCTCAAAATTCGCTTTAAAGAAGCATAGATGTATATGTACGTCAAGTACTAAGGATTAAAAAAAAATGTACGGTCCGAGATGGAGCATATGAAATTTTTATAGAGAGAGAAGATTTTTTTAATATTATTTATTTTACGAATAAAAGTTGATAATTATTAACTCAACCGTTTCGGGTTGGTGCCTTAACTACAATACAAATGAATAACCATTTGAAAAATTTGCGAACAGCACAGGCCTTGTAGAGAGAGAAGATTTTTTTAATATTTTTTATTTTACGAATAAAAGTTGATAATTATTAACTCAACCGTTTCGGGTTGGTGC
>JAPMAG010001557.1:0-12275 GCA_036584685.1 Rhyacophila sp. Rhy_31_5
TGTAATTAACGTTAAATTTTACAGACAATTTAAGAAGAAACTAGAAAAGATTGACATCTGTTGTTTGACAATTATGTAGCCATGAACGTAAAATAACATAAAAAAAAACAAAATGCGTTTTTGTGGATAGTTTTGTTTGACTTTAAGCCCTCAATATAATAAAACTGTAACCTGTATTGGCCGTACTCAGTCGATGTCTAAGTTGATTAATTAAATCATTACTATTATTTAGACGCAAGATGTTGAATTCATGAAAGCTCAACAGCTAAATAACCAAATATATTAGTTAATATTTGTTCATTTCATGTTTACAGCCGATGAATCGGAGATCACATTCGACCCGGGCGATATCATTACTCACATTGACCAGATCGACGAGGGCTGGTGGCAAGGGCTTGGCCCCCACGGTCTCTTCGGTCTTTTTCCGGCTAACTACGTTGAACTTCTTCCCTGCAAACCCAAAAAATAAATCCCATTTCTACTTAAAACAGTTGAGGACATTGTGTAGTTAACGTAATGAAAATTTATCCTTTTTTCAATGTCACTTTGTACACGAACACTATGAATGTTCTATCGCTTTTTGAACCTATTAAACCATCATGAACTTGCAGAGAATATTTCTCCACTATCAACGTCAATTAATTTTAGCTTTCTGATTGTTTTATTTTTTAAGCTTGATCCAAATTCATTGCTTTTGTTTTTTATAGTCACCTAACTAATAGGAATTCTTTTTTGATTGCAATCGTTGATCCACACTGACAATAGCATTTTCATTTTAATCATAAGACAACTTCTGTTTCTCGTAGTTTGGATCCCAGCTGAGGTTGATTCACTTTGTCCATGTTAGCTACATAATATATTTGGACTGCAGCACCTTGGTATTTCACAATAATCTTCTAAGCGACCACTCTACATTTCTAGAAACTAGAATGAATATCTATCTGGAATTTTACTATCAAATTATAAACCGCGATAAATCAAAAATTGCTTTTATCGAAATTGCAATAATGAAATATTCCCATATTTAAAATGTCAAAATTAAAACAATTTTTATCATGTTAGTCAAATTTAATCGTGGTTGACCACATTTCCTTTCTTTATTTAATTAAATAAAAATAATTTTTGTCCTTTAGATGAAATGATGAACTTATATAATATAAATCATCGAAGCTGCGATTTAATATTGTATTAAAGACTGTGGTACAACATCAATATAACAGACTAATGCGGGCAAGGGGCCCTCTATTAATGCGAAAAGAAATAACGAGGCATTAATCGAAATTAGCAATTTTTTTAGGCATTAACCGAAATTATCAATTTTTTTAGCCATTTATCGAAATTAGCAATTTTTTAAAAAGATAAAATAGTAGTACTTTCACTGTCTGTCATTGAGTGTGCGATGAAGAAACGTCAATACTTGTGTCTCATCTTTTTTTTACTTCGTTTAACCATGTCCGCTCTGAAACGAAGCATATGGATCTCCACAGTGTGATGATTGTTTTTGACAGTTTTTTTACGAGTACTAATTGTCAATTATTAGCTCAATCGTTTCGGGTTCGTGTCCTGGCTACAATACGAATGAATAAACATTTGTAAAATTTGCGACCAGCATGGGCCTCGAACTTGTGATCCTCAGCTCGTGAGTTGGATGCCACTATCCACACTCACATACGAGGGCGGCAAAATGTGTCTCATTACAGGTGATTAAAAGGTTGATCTTCGATGTAAAAACTTTGATTAATTTTCGAAAGTTTTGAGGACAAGAGAAATGACATGATTTTTTTTGTTCGAAAATTCTATCTTCTGTCTAAAAATGTCTGTTATATCAATGTAATATTGAACCAAAATTAGAACAAGTGAATGACAGTTGACAACCATAAAAATAACAATATTTTATATACATAGTATCAATACAATAGGAAACAGTTTTAAAACATCGCTAGGTACAAATCTGATAATGAACAATAATTGAATTGATCCAGATTTCGATCAATTTTGTAATGAATGTTATGTTTATTTTAGCGGATTCAAACACTGCATCTACATTCTGAATGCAATTTTGGTGACTAAACAGACATTTTTTCTCTCCGTAGCTTGTTTACTTTTATTGCAATAATGTCCTCAACTGTTACTTCACTGAAATGTATGCTAGTTGTAGTCTACCTCAGAATGGAACACATTTTGAATAACCAATGTCACAATGAAATTGTTTTTATAGATTGAATTAATTAATTTTGCTTTTTTTAAAGTGAGTTTTGAGCCAATATTGAGTAATAGCACAAACATTAATTTATTTTCCGTACTTGACTGATTGAATAAGACAAAAGTGATTATTTCCAGTTTGTTTAACCTGTTGAGCCACTATTAAAAATTTAATATAATGGTCATGCGTGCGGCAGAATTTTAAATACAAAAACACAACTTAACTTATGTGATGGATGGACAGGCAGACGTGGGCCAATCTATTTACTTATAAATATCTTACAAGGGTTTTATATACGTTTAAAAAAAATGTGTAAGAAAACGACACAGAACTGCAGAACAATGTGTGATAAGTGTGGATTCAAATTTTCATTAAAAAGTAATTGTTATTTCGGATGTTAGAGCGGTATTTGTAAAATAAGTTTTTTTTTCACTTTCCGCTGATATTTGTCTGCTATACGCAGCTGAAAATCCGCAACATAGCCAGCCGTACAAAGTATGTTAAGTGGTTAATGAAAATTTATGTTTTTATAATTCTGAATCAATAAAAATATAATTTCATATCCAGTGAATTGCCTTCAAAGTTGAGCGAGTTAACTTGTCCATGGCACTTAATCAGTTAAAGTGAAAAGAGTATGGCATATCAGCCTGCTTTTAGTGGTCAACGGGTTAAACAGTAATCATCTTTTGCTTGTATAAATTAAATTTTTTTGTAGTATGACGGCTCATGTTATTTTGAAATTACGATATGTATTAATGAAATATTTTATTATTAAGTTTTTAGATTGTGATGATCAAGTATGTTCAGTTTCTTGTAGTCTTTTCTAAGGAATATTATGTATATACTACTTTTATTTTGTCATCTCGATGAAGATATGTATAGCATTATTATTATTAAGCGCTTTCTCTGTCGGTGTTGAATTTTTTCCCAGATGACAGTGTATTATTTTGTATTACGATGTTTTTTTTAAACTCGAAAAATTTTGCAATTAAGAGCTTCTTTCCTAGTCTAAAAAAATAGATTATTTTTGCATGAAAACAATTGAATTATTTACGATATTTTACTCTGCAGCGTTAGCTACATTATATTATATTTTATACTTAGAGGAACTTTTTGCTTGTATTTAAAGTGATGGCCTCAAAAGCGTTAGGTTCATTTTAGCCTAGAGTGCTTTGTCTGGATACAGCTGATTATGTAGTTAGTTTACCTCACAGTAGATCAGTTGTGAGACTTTGAATTTTTTCATTTACAACAAATCAATGTTTAGATTTGTGCAATTAAATAGCCGAAAGAATGTGATCTACTTTGTTATTTTAACCTTTTGGCTGCTACAATGAATATGTCTATATGGATTGAATGTTTCTATATTACACAAAAGTGTAATAATATTAAGTGCTACATATCATTGACGCATTGGGAACGTAGTAATTTACCGAAATCATTTGCTTACGTTACCAAGTCAACTCTTTCGACACAAAACGTATCAAAATCTAATTTCTGACATTCTTTGTTCTATTATCTTTATATTAACGATATTATAAAAAGGGAATTGTGTGTTTTTATTGTTAAAATTATATGACAGCTTGTACCCACAATCGATTTTGTACTTTGTACCAACACAACTCAGAAAATATTGAAAATACATATCTCTCATCAAACTTTTCAGGAGTATGGACGCACATATGCGTCTGCTCAAAATTTACTTTGAAGAAGTATAGACGTATATGTACGTCAAGTGCCAAGCAATAAAATACTCGTATATATTATTTATGCGTCAGATAAATAGGCAACTGTAGTGTCGGCACATATTTAATAAATTTCTAAATTTAAAGCAAGTATAATGAATATGCTTTCACCCGATTGTGTAGCTGGAAGGTGAGCAATATAATTTTTCAACAATATTTTTTTTATATCATCCGCTCCGAAACGAAGCATACGGATCTTCACAATGTGAGGATTGTTTTGACAAATTTTTTTTACGAGTACTAGTTGACAATTATTAGCTCAACCGTTTTCGGTTCATGGTCATGGCTACATTACAAATGAATGAAGGTTTGAAAAAATTTGCAATAAGCACGGGCCTTGAACCTGTGACCTCTGCATACTACGCATATGCGCTACCAACTAGCCTAACAAAGGCTTAACGAATGTAAACTATAAGTTATGCAGGCATAGAAGTGTTTTCTGCGTGTAAATCACCGTGAGCCAAAAGTTATCAATGATCTTTGTTAACATGTCTCATTGATACCAGAAACATTGATGTATCGTTGCTTAGCAGTAAAAAGGTTAAAAATCATATTCAAGTGGTTGTTTGTGAATTACTTCTAAACATTATGACTGTATTACATTGATTTGCTGTGTCCTTAACAATCCTTTATATATTTACTGCCAATGTATAGTCATTATATTTTAACTTAGCGTTTTTGTCATTGAAGGACCGTAATGTTTTTCGAGCACTCCGAGAAGTATTCTCCCGTGTGTTAACAGACTTTGTTTGTTCGAAAAAAAAATGTTAGCGATTGATGTTTCAATATATTGAAATTTTATGAATCAGTATTTTATCTAAAACGTGTGAAGTGTTGCTGTTTTGTGGCTTGCACAATTTTTTAAATGTACCTTATATGAATTAACATTACGTAGATTTAATCATTTTTATATAAATATGTGAATAAAAGAGTCAAACACCAATATTGGCATTTAAGGATTTTGTACGTTGTTTTAAGGTGTATTGGATATTTCTTATCGATTATCAATACACATTTTCAATCAATTATCACTGATCACAACGTATTTCACTAAAATAATTGCATAATTGTGCATCCCATTTTATATTAACCTGTTGACCAGTAAGGACAAAAAAGACTAGTGTGTCGATTTTGTACTCCACAGGTTAATTGCCACATACTTCATGTCCATATCCAATACAACTACACTGCCTCGCTTGTATTTTCGTTGTCGTATTTTGAGGGCTTAAAGTCAAACAACGCTATCTACAAAAATGCAACATTATAGGAGAGCCAAAAAACCTTTTTTTTTTTATTTTCTTCAACTCAACAATGGAGATGTTTATTTAAAACCTAATGTTTGATAATTTGATTTTTCTTGCAAAAATACAGTCTTTTTATATTAAACAAAAGCAACTTTATGTAATTAACGTTGAACTTTACAGACGATATAAGAAGAAACTAGAAAAGATTGATTTACCGTTGTGTGACCAATTATGTAGCCAAGAACGTAAAATAACATCGCAAAAAAACACACACATTTTCGTAGATAACGTTGTTTGATTTTAAGCCCTCGATTTAACCTTCACCATTTGTTTAGGCGCGATTATTTTTAAATATATAAACATTTTAGTAATATAATCAATGTACTAAATTAAATATTAGTGAAACTTTGGGTTATACATTTAATTGGTTCCATAAGACTGAATCAAAACAATTATTTTTATAAGAATCAATCTAAAATTTATGACTTATATCTGTGTGCGAAAGGAAAAGGGCACTAAGTCTTAAGAATTTAAAAATGAGTTGAATATGCCAAAACAACTACAATGCATTTATGCGCAAAGAAGAAAAGGGACTGCTCGATTCGATGATGTTGAGTTAGTAAATTCCACGTTAAAACAATATGAAATGATTCATTTCTTGTAAAAAATTAAAGGAATATAGCATTTCGTCATCTCAACACTGCAATGATTTCAATTATTGCTCTCTTCACACCGTTTCCAGTTCGAGTTATCTGACTGTCATCCGCTTTTTGGCTGTGAAACGTTAAATTATTTTAACACATCTTATTTTGACTCTCCTGAAAAGTGATGATTTTAGACTTAGCGCCCTTTTCCTTTTGCACACAGAAATGTTGTTGTATTAACACCTACATAAAGTATTGTAACTTCAAAATCGGAACTTTACAGGAGAATAATTTAAAGAGATAAAAGCTATAATATGCGATGCTTCCAAATCACACTTATAACACTAATTTTGAAATTATGTAAATGGCATCATATATAATACTTACTACAGATACGTAAGTGAAAACCGTCATTTTGAAGTTACAATGTCTTACGTAGGAGGCATCGAAACATTAAACAAAATTCACTGAGAGGTTCAATTTTATATAAAAAAAAAACAATCGAAAATCATAGTTTTATCTGAAGAGAAGCAGTGAGTAATAAAAGAAAAAGACTACACACAAAATATAAACTTATTTTAAAAAGTACAAAGGTGTCATTATTTGGGTGGAACTCTTCTTCCATGGAAAACAGAAACCAGTTGAAATTTATCAAATTTCACAAAAAATCCTATAAGATTTGTTTCTGTCATTTATTATGTTGCAAAACGATACTTGGCATTGTTGTCAGAACAGATGTATAACTTGATTCGATCACATTTTATTGGTTTGATAAATAAGAGTCGAGCTCTTTTTTTCTTCCTGGGGACATGAGTCCTTTGCTATTTTTTAATTTTTTAAATAGGCTAGTATCGTCCAATTTGAATACTCGTAAGGGAGAAGACTCTTGACTATGCATCCATTTATTAAATTTATGCACATATATCCTAGCAATCTATTGCTAAGCTATACGTTGAGGAATTTTTTCACCAGGATTAATGTTCGAAACCAGTCATTTATAACCCCAGGTTCCACCGTATTTGAAAAATCATTTTATCATTTAGATTTATAAGAAGTGTCTTATCGCTCTTTTTATCAAATGTACTCAATTGTAATGGCACTTTACCAATATTCTAAAACAGAGATAAAGATTATAATATCGGATAGAAAAGCATGTTTTAAACTAAAGATTTTTTTAAAATGACATGATGCATATATTTTTCATAAATACACACTGCTACTAAGTAAAATTTACCATTAATCTTCTACAATACATAATAATGGGGTCAATTTTCTGATTCATCGTAACATCTACCAAATTACAATATCATTTATGATGTATGAACTATGTAGAATTTTCTCAATTTAACTAATTTAAACGTTTATGGTGCTTTATATAGATTCGTTTTATATTTTTTTCGACACAATATATTTTATTCAAGAGTGTTAGATTATTTTCCCAATTAGAACGTAGCCGTGTTGCCAAATGTAAGAAACAAATTATAAATTTTATTCCGATAACGTTGACATATTTTTCTATCAACTTACTTCAGATACATAATAACTTTATATTTCTGCACGTCAATACTGTTGGTATCTTTTCCAAGCACCAATATTATCACTCTATTTTTATTCATAATACTAGTGTGTTGAAAAATTTAGGTTTCAAAATATCTACAGTTGTAAAATATACAAGATTTTTTTAGTTATATTGTTTTTTAGGCGTACATTAGAAATGTATAATTGAGATTGGCTTATTTGTTGTGTTGGCAACATTTTATCTATTGAAAACATTATATCTTAGCTATATCGTCACTATACTGGCACAAGGCATCAAGTCGAAAAATGACCGTTTTGACCTAATAATGCAGCATGTTCTGGCATCTGGTAAAATAAGTTTAGCCATTAATATTCCTTGTACTTTTTCCTTAATATTAAAATGCCACTATCTATTACGTCGATATTGAATACTTTATTATTGAAAAAACACATTAAACCGACTAAGGATTATTTAGCTGATCAGATTTAGTGTTTCTAGGTATATTTTTCTGGAAAAACTTCAATAAGACTTACAGTTCCAGTTGCCTTAACATTTTATCATTAAACGTATGTAAGAGACTCAAACTTTAACTCAACAAAAATCAATTTTCTCAAAACGGTCTTTTTTATTTAGTGTCTTTTGTCAGTATATCGTCGATGTTGTTTGAGATTATTTAGAAGGGAATGCTTCTAACAGATTAAATATAAATTCACTTATGATTTAATGATTTTTTAGAATTATCTTTTTTTTTGCATGTTGATCAATTTTTGCTATGCCAGAAAATATGTCTTTTTGAACAAAAATACAACTAATATCGTCTCTTTTAAAAACATATTAACGTTTGCCTGTCACGACTTAGCTTTTAATGCGAATTCATAACTCTGCGTGTTTAATATTTTAAAATTTGTAAAATATTCAATCTTATCCTAGTAAACTGCATTTAAATAATTCACTTATGGCACGTAACCAGTTGTGAAGGTTGGCAAAAATGATGTCCTTTAGAGTTTATTGAAATACAGTGAGTTACAATTTTTAATTGATATCTTCTATTCATCTTAGTGGAAAACTATAATATAGAATTGATGAAACAGCTTATCCTGCAAACTTTTTACAAATTTCATTTTCTTATTAATACTGGCTTTGTGCATTCCTTTTTCTTTCTCTTTTAACCACGTCCGCTCTGAAACAAAGCTTATGGATCTCCACAATGTAATAATTGTTTTGACAAGAGTAATAATTATCAGCTATTAGCTCAACCAATTTGGTTCACGGCCTGGTTTCAAATGTACATAAAAAAACATGTGAACCCTCGGCTCGCGAATCGGATGCGCTATCAACTCATCTACGTTGTGTTTTCAATTTGTGCATTGAAACATTTTAAACCATTTCTGATGTTATTGATATGACTCGATCCTCTAGATTTCTCTGTCTAACTCTTTCCATGTAGTTATTTTATTTTTTAATTTTAGCCTTTTGCATGTTCATTATATTATTTGTTCATCTCTGGGGTGGAGAGCTCATTAGGGCTCATTTTAAATAGCTTTTTGACGTTTTTAGGTTCATTGCACTTAATATGATCTACTAACTTAAATATCATTGCTCTCAACACATTACCATTAGTGTAAATTGCTCGAAAGGCTCACGATTGATATGGATAAGAAATTTTTCGCAGGTTTTTAACTGGTCCAAGTATTTTAATATCATTTTTGAATACCTGCCTGACCTTTCCTTTTTTCGTCATCAGATTTTAAGTTAAAAAATCTTAATTTCATCATCAGTATTTCTATTCCAAGACGCATATAACACTTACGTGGTATGATAATTGCCTCTATTAATTTTCTGCACGGAATAATTGTCAATCGAACATGTCGACATAATCAATCCTCTGGATATCATGTGCATACAATTTTGTTTAAGAACTTCATCTTTGTGCAATATTAAAACAATACAAAACTAGATTTCAAATTTGCCTTTTAAATAATGACTGATGAAGGAGTAATAATATCTTAAACATTGAATTTTGTCATTATGATTATCTCAAATTATCGTTGTTGCACGCTAGTTTTTTTGCGGTAACTTGCGGTATGTAATGTGTTAAAACACAAGTGGATATGTGTTTCAGGGAATCAGTGCAGGGAAAAGCTTACTTTCAAATGGATATGAAACCGGTCTCGATATGAAAATAGAATTTACAGATATAGCAATTAAAACACTTATATTATTTTTATACAATAAATAAGATTGTTCTGTTTATAATTTCTATGTATATCAATTATCGAGGAAAACTATCGTAGTAAATGTGTAAATTACTTGTTGGGAGACAAGATTTATTTCATTGTCTTCTTGAATCGTAATCTATTTATCTTTGTAACTATTGTAAATTTTAACATACACTATTCTAAATGTTATGTCATTGATACATGTGATTTTTTAGTAAAGATTTAAATCCATTCTTCGTGTTCATCGATTCATTTTAAACGACCAACCTATTATAAAAACCTAATAGTCTGTAACTGTCGCCCTGTATAAAATTAGTCGTTGAATTTTGTATTTCTTAGTGCCACACGTGGCGGAGAATGAATATGATTACTTAGACGTCTAATATGTGGAAAGTGTATATTCGATAGTGAAACTTTAATCATGCCTAGGAGGTCACATGTTTATTAAACACACAAATGAAGACTTTAATTAGACTGCATGTAATAAATTTATGACAGAACGTCTTATAATGTAAACATTGTTATATTCATTATATTCTGCTTCTTTTGATAGAATTGTGGGAATGTATGGTTCCTCTACATTATATGTATTAATAAAATTGTCTGTTATGCGGTTTCTATTGTACTTATTTTGTATTGCATATTTTTTCACAGTTTTTTTCATTCATTACATTAATAATTATCGACATAAACATTGTTTAGAGAAATAAAATAAGGTCTTTAATGAAGGAACTATAAATATTACATTTTATTATTTAAAATACTGCCTCGAAAATCCTAATCCTGTGACGTCCCATCGTCAAATACTTGGTGCATTGATTGACCGCTAGCCAAGAAATAAAATAAGAAATCATTAGTAAAATTAACACTGTATCGACCGGTCTTGTCTGGTATAACTTCCCCCAAACGTGGGGTAATTTGAGCAGATTCACACAGTACACTATACCTTTACGAAAATTAACATAATTTCTTAACTACATCAAAAATTTGAATTATTTTATGCGGGATTATCGAAAAACGGTATGTTCACTGTAGGATTATGAACTTCAGACCAAATATACTCCTCGTAATTTGCAATGAATATGGCACTCTCGCACAAATAATTTGATAAATTATAAGTAAAAACTTATCCCATATTGTGATTATAATTAAAACAATTTGATAAAGGATAAAATTGAAAATTCAACTTAAGGAAAATATTTAAGTCGTATTGTTCTAACTAAAAATACACGTAGACAAATCTAAAGATTGCGATTTCTGTGAAAAAATGGTCTAGCGAAAATCGTTACATTCGTACAGGATTTTCTTATAATGCTACAACGAAGCCTAAGTCCAGGAACAGGCTTGACACCACACCAGGTATAAGAATTCAACTTTCTAATTTTTTAAGATATCAAGAAGATTTACGATTCAAGGATCGAACATCATTGTAGCCATTAAGAACTTTCTTATATTTTATATGTTACGTTTTAAAATTTAAGTAATTACTATTTTCGGAGGAATTTCAAAAAGGTGACGAAGAACTATTTACATATAAAAATTGTACTAATTTGATCCGAGAATATTATTTTTCTGAATATAACAATGTGACGACCATCTACTTAATCTCTATCCGAGCCCCCTTTTCAGCCCAATCCTGGTTGGCAATACGGTGCATAGTGGTGGACCATTCAATACTTTTGACAAAGGGTGTAGAACCTGGGATCTTGAGTCTACTATATTGCGACCTGCATAATAGTGTACAGATATGCTTACAGTCTGTGTAAAATAGTCGGATATGACCAGGAGCGGATTAAGACCCTTAGGTGCCCACTTACATTGCTAATTCAAAATTTGTCACAACTAAAATGCCAGTAAGATTTGTCGAATGGCCCATTGTGGCTACCGTATTCACAAGCGATTCAATAAGCCACATCATCAGAGAAATCAACCACAACCCTGGATCTTACGCTAAATTGTGATTTTCTTCATCTTTTACGGACAGAATAATTTCACTATTGTCACTATGATCAACTAAACGTTCATTTTTGGTAATTATTTGAGCCCCAAATGTATTGCAGAGTCATTCAAATCAATATTTGCAGATAAATTCAGCTATAAGAAAATTCTGTGGTGTCCTCCTTTCCGTTGATGATTAAGCACGTGCTTACTTTGCTAAAGGGTTAATCCAGCACTGGATAGCATCATAGACTCAATTGGAGGTATTTTTTACAAAATCACATTGCATTGCCCTATTGTGGTTGTTTTACAAATAATTTTGTTACTGTTGCATATATTATTCATCCAAAGATATTTTGTCTAAGATTGCTTTCTCATTTGGAGCGCATTAGTAAGAATTGGCTCGATAGTTTAAAATCTATAACAGTAGTTTTAAATTGTTTTCACCGCTGAAAAATCAGAGAGCATTAATTTAAACTAGCAATTTGCGCCACTCGAATTAAGTTTATGACGTGAGTGCTGTAATAAAAAGCTTTTAGAATATTCGTTAATGGTTGCGAAATATCCGTTTCAAAGGTATTATATTAGCCGATACTAATACCAATTACTTTTTAATACCCGATAAAAAGGTTTTGGCACCGGTCCAACTTTTCCTGACTCAGCAGGATAGGCAGGGATCATATTATCGTGATTAAACCGGTTATGAGATTAATATAGGGTTTTCCAATAAGAGGTGTTATTTTGATATTCAAAGAAAATGCCA
>JAPMAG010001559.1:0-12273 GCA_036584685.1 Rhyacophila sp. Rhy_31_5
CTGGTTTCAAATGCACTTGAAAAATCGTGTGCAATTTTTGCCAACCATGGGAGTCGAACCCTAGACCCTCGTAGGTGAGTGGATAGTGCATTCTTCATATATAGTACTAAAATGTCGATCTGCATTGCCTCTTTTGGTAGAGCGACAGCCATACTGCATATTAATTGTAATTGGGTTCGACCAAATTTTGCTTTGCGATCAACCGCTTGGAAATTCTTGGTCTAGTAAAATAAATAATAAAAGAGAAAGCATTGAAAGCACCTACAGATTATAATATATAAATGTAAAATTATTTTTCTTCGTTGTTAATGACGGTTGGATTTTTTTTATTAAATTAGGCCGTCTCGTACCCAAAAAAAACTAATCACTGACGCTAATCACCAACCAGTCCACCATGCTTCAGAATCTTTGTAATTGAATGGGATACTGCGGACGGCACTACTTGTCACTAACCAGGCAGTTAAAATCAATTACAAAGATTCATGGCGGTCTGCTTGGCGATTTGCTTCGTCAGTGATCAGTTTCTTTTGAGTAGCTCAGTTTGCAGACGGCCTTAGTCCTGCTCCAAAGTGAAACCTATGTATTTTCATTATGTTGTCTTGACAGATTTTTTTCTATACGAATAGTAATTGTTCATAATGCCTTTAAAAATATATACAAGCCAATTTTGTTAATAATTTTCTTCATCATTATGGTTCATGTGGAAATCATAATTACGTCCATTTAAATGTTAAATTATGTATTTTTACAGAATACCTACAAGCCTTACGTATTTTATCGTAAAATGCAATCATATTTTTAACGTAAATGAATTATCGCGATTTGAACGTTTTTATTGAAGACCAATAAGTACAAACGTTTTTTTTAAACTAAAAAAATAATAGTGCAATCAGCTATTTTACTGTATTGCCTGATAAGGAATTGTAGAAAGAAATGCAAAGTTTATGAATATCGTTTTATCATTGTCGCCCTCGCAGGTGAGTGGATAGTGGTACCCTACTCACGAGCCGAGGGTCACGGGTTCGAGGCCTATGCTGGTCGCGAATTTCACAAATGTTTATTCATTTGTATTGTAGCCCGGACACGAACCCGAAACGGTTGAGCTAATAATTGACGATTATTATTCATAAAAAAAACTGTCAAAACAATCATCTTCACATTGTGTGTAAATCCATATGCAAGTAGTAGTATGTAAGTAGACTATTTTTTGTGCAGTTAAAACAATAGTTATTCATATTTCTAGTGTTCAAGTACTTTCGTTTTTCTTTGTAGACACCATAAACCTTAATATTCACTATACCTGTAATAAAAGTAGAAATGCCATTTTTGTGCGACACAATCTTCTCAATGGGCAGATAATTTAATTAAAACTTTCGCGATGTAAACTGAACGAAATTAACATTATTCTTCCTCGTGTTCCTGATTGAACTTCCCAACCGCTCTTATACGGGAAACATTTTTACCGCGCTTCCTTTGGGTTGGAGTGTGTTCTCGAAAGTTCTATTATAAACAGAACTTTTTGTTTGATTAACATGCTGTTTCTGCGAAAAAAATGTTTTAAATATTTTTAAACGTTCTCATTTGAATACATTTTAACTTTTACAAACTGTTTCGAGAACTAAAACAACAATATAAAAGGTAATATATTTGAGTAATCTAACGGCTGTGGCGTTTGATGTAAATTGATATAAAATTTTATGTTATTTTTAGAATGAATTTGGAAATACTGGGAACGTTGATTCGTATATGTGGCATCTTTTCGGTTTTGGCTGCGTAACCAGCCTTGTAGTTCAACTGTACATATTATCGTTTCTTCAATATCCCCGACAGGATTTGATTGAGAGAAGACAAAGATATTATTATCGGGTTTACTTAGTACGATCTATTTTCCAACTTTATCTTGGGTTACGGTTGGCAGTCACAACGAAGTGTGATGAAGCGACATAGGTTATACGGAGACTTAATTAATAATAAATAATACTTAAACTTTTCTGTGCCAGACATAATGCCACAACCTGGCAAGTGTGAATTTTCAACCACAAATTTCAGAACCATAAAATATCTCCTTTATAAATATATTGAATGTTTCTTTGTCATGATTTATTTTGAATAATCATATTATAGTCATATCTCTGCGTTTTCATATTTGAAATTAAGCAAAATATTCAAATTTGTTAACAAACAATGTTTTAAATTATGCGAGTTATCTCGTTCCTGGCACTTAGGCGGTCAATAGGTGAGTTGATCGTGCAATAGAGATTATGTTGCCAAGTAAAAAATTTCTTTGTGAATTTTTTTCTTTAAAAAATGATGTTTTACTCATACATTATAGGTAAGTACAATCTTAATTTAGGCAGTGTCAATGAATATATATATTTGCTGTTTGTCTATTGGTCTTTAACCTCTCTATGGTAAGTTTTTTTAATTACAGTTGCACAAATGGATGAACATTTTTTCATTTATCTAGCTTTTAATTTAGAATTTTATTAAATATATACAATACTATTGTTAAAATTTATTTATTCGATGTATACATAATATATACGAGTATTTTATTGATTGGTGCTTGACGTACATATACGAGGTATATACTTCTTCAAAGTTAATTTTGAGCTTATACATATCAGCTGTCCACCAATTTAAATAAAACCCAGTAACTGACAAATATTTGAAATTTCGTTTTAATGCATATTCTATATTACTAGGTTATAATACACATTTAACCGTCGATATTCTATATGAAATCAGTGTCTATGTGGGTGAAATCAATTTTTTTTAACTTAGCAAGTGTCAACACTTTCCTCCAAAATAACTTCAAAACTTTAAATCCTAGTATCTAACATTCACTTACTAGGTAATAAAATTGGTAAATGCACATACCGGTTTTGATGTTGTTTTGCTGTACCGATCACCGCAATTATTCCTCTATATTATGTCGATAATTCCCCAACCAATTTGGTTGTCCTGAATTTTTTTTGTTGAAACACTTAATAGGTTTTGAAATTGGACAGCCGGTATCTGCGTTAATGCTCTGGATGGGTTAATTGTGTAACGACAAAAAAATAAGAATTATAATACTGTTATATAATTCCAGTTATATTTGAGTTTATTTTATCATAAATAAAAACACACCATATTTTATACGAGTAACTTGCTACTTTGCAAACGTAATTAACTCTCTGAAAATAATTACATTCTCATAAATATACGTAAGACTTAAACACTATTTGTTCTTGTTAAATGGAATGAAAGTTAAACGTGAATCACTTTTGTTTGAAAATATACTTATTAACCTTTCACCTTTCAGAAACTTCTCCAAACAAACCGGAGGTGTTGTTTTTCAAATAGGAAGTATTTTATTATTATAGGGTTGAAAATGAGATGTTTGTGAAACATAGAGAAAGTCGGATTAAATTAAACTCATTGAAGTGTCACTGCTTTGTTGGAATCAAATAAAACAAAATGTAAATTATTATTTCCCCGTAACGAACAATTAAATATCTTGTCTGCCAAAATAACTAATTAAGCTTTAAAATCATGACGAAATTCTAGAAATTAAAGAAAACTAACAAAATCAAAATTACAAACTACGATTTATTATAATTAAAAATAATGGACGTTGCACGATTTTGACTTTTTTTAGTTCTCAACAAATCTTTAACACTTCATACATTCTATTATATCTGATATTAATATACCTAAAAAGTCTACAGATGCAAGTCCAAAGCATAAAATGTTCAGGCGAACCAACAAATTTATTTATTTACTGTTATCGGTTACGGTTGTTACAACGTTAGATTTTGAAATTACTTTTACCCTGCTTAGAAAAAAGGGCTTAACCCTCAGTTTTTTTAAAAGTGCTTTTATTGAATAACTAAATACATGTTTTGTCTAAAGGAATTAAGCCAAAAATGCCGAATTATTATCGAAATTGAGTTTTAGATTTTGGAAAAATACGACCTATTAAATTTGTATAGAAAGGAAAAAAGCATTAAATCTCCATTTTAATGTTCTTCCTTTAATACCTTTTTTAATTAACAGATCAGGAAAATACAACACCAAATTATTGGTCATCGTGCACTTTAAATTTGTGTTAATGTGACTTTGACTAAAAATCATTAAAGCACGTTTTTGTGCCTCCTGTAAAATTTGTTCTGTGGGAGTTTATCCCTTTTGCCTAAACACGGTCGATATTTTAACGCAAAATTCTCTTAATAGGAAATCCCGCGTGTTGTATTACTCGATTTTAACTACGAATATACATAATAATTTTTTCAACGTATTCAAAAAAAAAAAAAATACGCGTAAATTATGTATATCAAATAATGTACAATTATATAGTATTTAAACCGACGTTTTAAGGGAAAGGCTCTGTAATATGAATGTATAGTTGACCCTCTAGCGGTCAGAAAATAAACAAAGACACTTTCCGTTAAAAGGGCTGTCCGGTTTGTTGTGAGCTGTCAACGACATGCGACGGTGTCAAGACATTATAATTGGATGGCGAGTTTTCCTTCGCCCGACACACACGACCATTTTAATATTTGATAGTAATGCTGTGACGTGTCGCTTTTGTTGTTTTCTTGATAGAGAATAAACTGTCAATCACTAAGTAGGCGAGGTATACAAGATTTTAATGCCTTCGTTATATCATAGTGTTAAATAAAACGAAAATTTTTCAGATTATTTTGATATTTTCACAAATAACGTTCGAAGATACGTGGTTCGGTGATTTGAATTGATATACCCTTTGATAATAATTGCTGTACAAAACTGTATTGAAAATTTACCAAAGTTTTTACTTAGTTTTCTCCAATTTATGACTTTATCAAAGCAGATGAAGCTATTTGTATATTCGATATATACACAGTGTCACAAACTTTTCCCACAAATTAGGTTTTTAAAAGTATGAATAATTTAAAAAAAATACGAACCTGCTCTTTATCTAAAGAAATTTAATTTGTCCCTTAAAAACCGTTATTATTTTAATTTACAGTACTGCATCAAAGATTAGAAGTAAATGATATTAATTATACTAGATTATATCTATATATAATTTACTTATATTAGAATATCTGTACCTCAGAGGCAGATGGATGCAACTCCAACTAGTTTTTACATCCTTTTTAAATTAAAAAAAATCGTCACCAGAGCGTGTAATTCTTTCATCTTTCTTCCTCTAAAAGATCGGGTTATTAGCACTCTTATTCCACTAAAAAGTAATGTTATGAAAAATGGTCTTTGCATCCGTCTGCCTCTTAGGTATAGATATCTGCTGTCTGAGTAAGACGTTGTTTTAAGATTTTTTAATGGTGATTATCATTTTATAGACTCTCTTTAAACATGTGTTAATTTTATGATTTGTAATGGTATTCATTGTTTTTTTACCTCTCGTTTTAATTATTGAGTCAACTTTTTGTTAATTATTTTATACGTTATCAAACTTTGATGAAAACTGATCATAAACAAACATGAATAATAAAACAATAAAATAAACTCGTTTTGATTGTCAGTATATTATATCATAGTATCGATGGTGATCAGGCACTATGTTCTATCTTAAAAATAGCTACTCTTCAGGGGAGGGTTTAAAATATATTTTAACTTAAATATTAACATTAGGGCTTGAAGAAAACCACGTAATTTTTTATTTTTCTTAATTGGTTATTATTGATATTATTTCTTTCGAAATGGAAAATTATTATATTCTTTGGGCGAGGTAAATTGCTTCAAATCGCTGTTAAATTAAAAACGGAAAAAAATAAGTTAAGAGATATTGCCAGATCAGCATCCATAGTATGTAATTTATATCATTTGGTGCTGTGAACGCATTGAATTGTAATATTTACTATATAAAAGTTAAATAAATTCATTAATAGATGTATTTGTATAATTTTGTAGCGAACGTAAAGCTATGATTTACGAGTACAAATACGGCTCATTCTCAAAAATATAATCTACAGAAAAATGCAAAAAACTGTTTTACATACATATTGACACAACACTATGAATAACCTATTTCGATTTGATATTCTATAGTGTTATATATGTATACAATATATATATCTACGTATAAAGTTTAACCAAAAGCAGGTAGTATACGAGTATATAGTCGTGAAAAATAGGGCAGGGTAGCATTCACATTTCCGTTTTTTCCATCGCTGTAAAATTAAATTATTTTTTATTAACGAGTACGTCATATTTAATTTAGTTCCCCGGGTGGCCACCAGAGCGCACTGCCGGACGACCATTTAAGCTCTGTTCCGGTCCACTCTCGGCTGTTTTATTCTTTTCCATTTACTCTATGGCCCTCTTCATTTGCGCGTCCATAATTTGTTTCAACCGAGTTTATGAGTCTATGGTCCCTCGCTAATGCTTTTTCTGTGATTTTTTTTAAAGCGTTCAAACTGAATTCCCGCCTTTCTTTATTTGAATGGCCGCGTATTTTCTGACTTGTGAACGAAGCGGACAGATGGGTAAAATGTAATTTAGCTGAAATGATGGTTTAGTTTATCATTTACATTGAATGTATATAATATAAAATAATGTGTTGATTGTATTTTTTGCGCAGCTTCTGAAACTTTTGTTTTCTTGTCCGGTTCTTGGTATATTTACAGTTTGAAAAATGATACCCCACTCACTTCAATAGATTATTTTGTAGCAGCATGTTAATTTTACAAAAAATCTACTTCTGCTGTATTTGTTATTATTTTATTCATTAAACTTCTTCAATTTTGTCACGCCTGTGCACTAGAGTATAGAAATACTACATTTTACTTGTACGATTCCCTATCATATCATGCCGGCAACCCGTAACTCCGCCGAAAATATCCTGTGGGTGGTATTCAACGGCCTTTCGGGACAACAGAATCCTTTGGGAAGAGCAGTTTGAAAAAAGGCATGTCCGATTCAGTCATTCTTAGCACATTGCCATGCTATGTCCAACGTCTCATATTCTCGTTGAATGCGACGAAAAGCTACATGGTCCGTTCCTTTATCACTTCATTATGCGCATAGTCTTACCATCGCACCCCCAGAAATCGCCGCAGGCATCTGTTTTCGACAATCTTTACTAACACAGTAAAGATAACTAATGAAAATTATATATTATAGAAATATTAGTATTATGCTTAAATATCGTTTTAATGTTTAAATACTGATAAACATTTCTTTGATATTTATTTAGTCATGTTGTTTCAAAAAGTAAATTCTCAGTATACGTAAGCGCGTAAGTAAACCTTAGTCAAAATATAACATTTTCGTTGTGGGTACTTTTCATATAGAATGTTGTTCATTTTTATTCGAATGGCCAAAAACGTAAAACGAAAACCCATTTTTTCACCAAAGAAAAACGATTTCCCTTTTACCCTCTGTCGTAAATATATTCATATTTTTTTTCGCACCGTGATGTCAATATTTTCTTTTTATATTTTTAATAATTCATCTCTGCAGATTTACCGCTAGAAGGGAGATAATGCAAACACCGTATGATATTGTCATCTGTTACCGTTCTTCGAAAGTGTTTTCTGTCATTTTTTATGTGATTTTAAATACTGTTAAAAAAGCATCGCAAATGAATGTATTTCTGTGAAAGCTTCAAGTGTTGACAACAAACTAAATTTAATTTTAAGTGGCAGCATTACTTGTAGAAGTAAAAAATTATCTACGTCTAACATGAATAGTCGTCGACAATACTTGTTGGCAACAAGTTAAAAACAATTGCAAAGGAAGCATAGATAATGTATTCATTAAAATGATAAATAAAAAATATTACATTTGACAGTATTTTATCCAAATAACTGAATTTTAACTGGCGAAAAGTTTCAGTAAAATTATAATATACAATAATTAATTTTTCTGCACATTGTATATAATAAAATGTTTCTTAATTTACTTATACATGTATTATTTAATGTATAATTTATATTATTATAATATGATGCATGGATAGTTCGTTTTAAGTATTTGTTTTAATTTATGCATCACTATTTGATAAATTGTACCACTAAAGGCTATTTTATGCTTAGGGGTATTATATTCAAACGTGGGTCACTCACTGTATTTGAAAAATTAATTTAAAATCCCGTCTTGTAAAGAAAAATATACTCTCAAAGAATTCTTTATATTATGAAATGTCGTAACTACATACAACTTTATTTCGCGTTATATTAGAATACAAAACAGTGTTCCGCTTATTCTGTTTTTTTTTTGTGATGAATAGTATTTACAGGAGGGCGGTCGCGCACATTCGTAGCTGCAAGTACAGACGGTAAAAGAGTATTTACAGATATCAGTGTCATCTTTAGTTTACATCTAGACACCTTTGTCTATACAAGTGATTATTAAACGTACTATGGCCATGATATCCTTCTTATATACTCGTAGCAAAATCTTGAACGTGAATCCCAAGTGAAATAACTGTATAATAGAGAAAATATAAATTTAACTTTGAAATTGAATGGTAAATAATAACTGTCATATTGTGAGTTTTTTTTTAACTTTCATAGTAATGAAAATGTTTCACAATTATTTTGCTTTGTATAAAACTTTTTTGCGGACCCCCTGAAGTTGTCCACGCGCACCCAAATTGATTTCAATTTGTCACAGACCCCCTCAGCGGTCACCAAGACCTCCAGGGGTACATATGAACGACTTTGGAAACTACCGGTCTATACGATCACATGTAAATCAAAATTTATACTTATTAAATAATCGTGAATTCAATTATTGATAATTTAATAATACATTCAGAAACGGGCTTACTTTAGGCAAATTAACATAATAATGAAACGTTCACAAAGTGTATTTTGTATATAGAACTTCATCATATACTCGTAGATTCTCGTAATTTCCACTAGTGTGTGCCATGAAGAGACGAAAGAAACCTTTTAAATTTTCTTTGCAGCCGGTCGAAAAACGCCGATGGCGATTTGCATTTTCATTCCTCTATTAAAAGAGAAAACGTAATGAGAGAATTTTATCGTGTAATTTTGAAACGCTGCGCCGCTCTAAGTTGGTACGCCTTTTTTGTAAAGCACTCTGTTATGGTGGTATAAAAAAATGTCTCGTGTTAATTAATACCGCAAAAATTATCTTGGCGGTATATTAAATCAAAAACATTGTGCACACAAGAGAGCGCCTTTGTGCTGTATGGAAGCCTATGAATGTATTTAGCAAGAGGCATTTAATTAAAAAAATATTAACAAAAATTTCTGGCAGTATTTTTTTTACGTCAAACGGATACTTCTATGTGCATTTGACACTAAAGTATTTCGAAAAAAAATGTATTATGCTCAAAGAATATTGTATCACTTTTTATCTCAGACTCTTGAATTCAACAAACAAATTTAATATATACGAGTATATTTATTATTTCTCTCACGGATTTGCAATCATTTATTTTTATTGATATTCGTTGCTTAGGGGTCGTCCATAAACCGCGCAACGTTCTTGAGGGGGAAGGAGGGGTGACCACGAACATCTACATGGTGTTACAAGGGGGAAGGTGGGCTAATTTTTATTGTTACGTAATACTTATCCCTCTCATAAAGTGGATACGAGGTGATTATAAATTGTATTCCTATTTAACCTTTTCTGTACTAGACATAAAGTCACAACCTAGTAAGCTGTGAATTTTTAAGCAAAACTATAACATAAATATTTCTTTTAAAAGTATATTGAATGTTTCTTTGTCATGACTACGTTTTTAATGACCATATTATAATCATTTGTCTCTACTTTTACATTTAAAATCATCCAAAACATGCAAAGTTGTCTATCAAACTACGTTTTAATTTGTGCAAATTAAATCGTTTTTGGCACTTAATCGGTTAATGTAGAAATTTACGTAACTTTTGAGAGGTGGAAGGGGGGTTAAGTTGAATGTCTACACAGTGTTACATGAAGGGACGGTAAAAAAATGTAAGAAAACACGTTACGCGGTTTATGGACGACCCTTGTGAATTTGGCGTAGTAAAAATGTTCTTGAATGGTACGCAATTGGTTAATTTTTTTCAACGCACATTTACTTAGCAGCATAGTCTGCAATCGGATTTAAAATATGAATGCACGATAGCGATGTATTTAATAATAATATATACTCGTACTTTGTTTATTTACTTTTTTAATCTATTAAGTTGTTCTGTATATAAAACCAAAAGTACTTGTAGGGTTTCTAGAATAATTATTCAAAACATAACGAAAAAATACCGACCGGCCACCAACATGTACAGAAAACACTATATGATGTGTGTATTTACAAAGTAAACTTATTCCACTTCAATAAATGTGTAGCAAATGCCAAAAAACTGTTTGCGGTGTCGATATGACATATTTTGTTGTTATCTACATTGTAAATTGTATTTTACACTACAAATGGGTACAACATAAAAATATGTATTATTGAAACCATAAACAATTTTTGGCATTTGCTACAAATTTGTTGAAGTAGAATAAGTTCACTTTGGAAATATACGTCTCATATATTCATATAGGTAAGATTGTTTTATTTATTTAATGCGATCAAAAATACATGTTTTTCCTGATGACTGCTGATATCGAATGAATTAATTGATTAATTTATATGAAGTCTGTTTCTAAAACACAGCACTTGATTATCAGCCACGTCGAGTCCATTCGTATGTTCAGTGATATGTCGCTGGGTCAGTAGAAACGGAATGCATTTAAATTAGGTCACAGAATGAGTACACCTCTACTAATTGATGTGTTAACCTGAAACGTTCCCAAACTACAGCTTTGTGCTTTACTAAAGTTCGTTAAGGTGGTATGAAGTATAAATGGATTCTTCAAACATAATTATCTGGGCATAATGGAGAATATGTGTTCAATATTCCTTTATCTGATGAAAGAGAAAAATGCAGGGCTATGAAGTCGTGACATTTTAGGCATAGGCTTATTTATATTTTCTTTAATAAATAACATTACGGCATGTGTCAAATGTCAACGAATGCATATCGACCGCATTTAGGTAAAAGGGAGTAACATTCACAGAACAAATTTTACAGGAGGCACAAAAAACATGTTTTAATGTTTTAACGATTAATAATCGGAGTTGGTGTCGGAAAATGGGAGAAAATCGTAGTCGGAGTCGGTAAATTTTGAACCGACTCAACAGCCCTGGAAAATATGTTTATTCTTTTTTTAATATAAAAAAATATATATTTCCTGTTTACGTACCGAGATGGAGTATATGGGACCTTCATAGCATGAAGATATTTTTAACATTTATTTTTTACAAGTAATGTAAATAATACCTACATATAGGACAGAAAGAAGTTAATTGTTATAAAGTGGTTTTTTTTTATATTCCTATCACTTCTATACTTCTAATCGTTGCCGCGATTGTGCTACCCGTTTGAAACCTTATGAAAAAATCTTAAAACTTTTGCGCCACACTTATTTTTAAGTTATGTTCATAGCGTAGCTATACGGGATGGTATTAACACTCACCTTAGTGGGAAAGATGTATTTATAAATATTAGACCAGTTGTCGGCAACATACGAGTATGTAGCAGCAAATTTAAAAAAAAATGTTTACTAAGAGTGCAGATTGTTGTAAATGTCAGTTACTTGTGTAAAAAAATCTCTCTTTCATGTTGTTTGTTTTTTTAAATGTGCCCTAGTACAACATTTATCCGCCTTACAAATTGGGAACGTATTTAAAAATAGAACAGCAACCTAAAGATGCAAAATGGCCGCTTGAAAGCCTCAAACCACTAACGCTAGTGAGCCCCTCATGTTGAATGGGACAGTTAAATTTAGTGCCAGAAAATGATAACACGTGAAGTTTCTGCCACACGAATCGTAGTGCCAAGAATCTCAAGAGAGCGAGAGTTAAAAAGTAAGCCGGCATCCCGAGCATGTGCTTCAATATATCGCACCATTATGTCATCTTCACATTTTTCACTTTCATGAATTGTAAGGGTTAGTATATTATATCTGTTTATCGATTTTCGATACTTCATACATGTAAAGATAAAAAGCACGAACAAATAAAATCCGAATTAAAGGTTATTTATTACTCCAAATCGAACACTGGGTTCAACGCACCTCAATAATGCCCTGCTAAGTAAAAACACAGTATCTACACTGAGAGTCATTTGCCAGATTAAGTTTTATTTAATGTTTTAGCATATTTATGATCGACACGATCACATTATCGCAGCGTGGTAAGTAAAAAAACAGTATTTGAAGAATACATAGACACTGTGTTTTTACTTACAGAAATACGAGTAGACATACTGTTTTTTTACT
>JAPMAG010001560.1:0-12273 GCA_036584685.1 Rhyacophila sp. Rhy_31_5
CGGGATCCCCGCATGATAGGCGTGCGCGCTACCAATTAGTCTAATGGGGACGACTCAAATACTCTATATGAATATATACTTATTACTCTATACTCTATACTTCTTCAAAGTGAATTTTGAGCGGACGTAAATGCGCGTCCATACCCTGGACAGGTTGTATTATTCCCGCCGCATATCTGCATTTTTAGCAAAACTACCGTATAGAATGTGTTAAGACAAATTACCTTTGATGTGAAGAAAAGGTTTGGTACTGCTATTACAGGACTGTAATAAACAATGTCGACTACTGTTTAAGTTCTTCCCATAAGCGATTTGTCAATATTAAAAGTTGAGCGCTTTACAAACATCAAGTTTAGTGGGATAATATTATTTTTAAACACATTGTATGCAACTCATTCATCATTGTTCTGGTTATATTATGCCAAAAAGTTGAAGATATATAGTAAGACCTACAAAAGATGATCGATCTCAAAACATGTCGATTAATAACGTTTATAATTAATTCTGGTGGATTTGTTATGATTTTTTTGTCATATAAAACTCGGTGGCGACGAATAGAATTATCAATTTCCGATTTCCTGACAAATTTTCATTCATCGCTCAAGATAAGGATCTCAATTCAAGATTTTTTCTGTAATAATTTTAGCAATTATAAATATTTCGTCCATTTTTTTAGTGTTAATTTCATAGGTTTCTTGTTAATTTGTTTGTTCGTTGACGCATCTTATAATCTGACCATTCTGTATTTCTTCTTGATATCTGTAGCCTTTGTCACCGTTTATTCTTTTGGTACGCATTGTAGGGATAAATAATAAAAGAATTTCATATTCATTGGTACTTCAATCAAATGCGGATAGTTACTTGTGAGTGATGCGAAGGCGCAGTCGGATGCTGCATTTCGCCGTCCGAATAATTTTAATATTGAGTGCAATCTCTAGAATTAGGGTATGAAATTATAAATAATATTAAAAATGCACTGATATTTTATATTTTGAAATGTCCTAACTGGTGTTATATCTGGTTATAAGTATTTTTCACTTCATCCGTGGATTACTTGAGTTTTCTTTACTATTCCTCAAATGAATGAAACAATTTATTTTCAACGATAGGCGAATGGAAATTAAAACTCGGTTCAAATCATACGTTATCCAAAAACCCAACCATTTATCACTGTGAACAATAAATTGGTTAATTAACTATTTGAACATTATTTCAACATATATATTTTCCTTAAAGCAGGGCACAGATTATTAAACCAAATTTCTTTTAATTAGTATTACATGTTTCGTTAGTTTGTAATCTCGTAATCTGCTTTCCACATATCCATAATCTATGCCGGACCGTATCGATATTACACTTTTGTCGTTGGTAAGTTATGTGTTCTTCTTTGAGCATACGAATCGACTCAATGTGAAAACTGTTACATGAGGAACACAACAATTGTTAGTTCAACCATCTACGTTTATGTCCTGAATTCAAATACAACTTATGTACATAAATAAAAAATATTTAACCATTTACCCAGAGATTCACAACCTTCCACTGACAACTATCGACTGGCCTACAGTGGGCGACATCCGTCATCTATTGCGTAACAATCCATAAACACGAATTTTCAAGTGGAATGGATGAAATTTATTTTAAGTGGGTAGGCAATAATAATGAAAAAAAATATATGCAGCAGGTACTGAAATTATATTAATGTAAGCTTGAATACCGATATTCATATATGAAACCATATTATCCACTTGATAACTGTCAATTGAGACAGGCAGTAGTGTAGCTAGCAACTTCAAGGAGAAATCGTGCAAAGTATTAAGGGGTTTGACAAGGGATCCTAAAAATTTATACACTCAATATGTTAATTGTAAAATAAATACCATTGTCTAGGGGTCGTCCATTAACCATGAGACTTTTTTTCTTACTTTTTTTACCCTCCCCCTTCCCTCCTCTCAAAAGTTACGTAACTTTCCACATTCATCGATTCAGTGGTAGAAGGAAGTTAACTTGCACAACTTAAAATGCAGTTTGCTGGATAAATTTGGATATTTTGGATGATTTTAAATATAAAAGTGCAGATATATGATTATAATGTGGTTATATGGCCATCGAAAAGATAAACACGATAAAGAAACATTCAATGCACTTTTAAAAGAAACATTAAGGTTATATTTTTGCTTAAAAATTCACAATTTAGCAGGTTGAGACATTATGTCTGGCACAGAAAAGGTTAATTAGGAATGCAATTTATAAGACTTTTGATTTTGATTTGATTTGACAGGGAAAAGTGTTACGTAACAAACAAAATTAACCCACCCTCCCTCCTTGTAACGCCATGTAGACATTGGTGGTCACTCCTCCCTCCCCCTAAAGAGCGTTACGTGGTTTATGGATGACCCTTTCCTTTCTTTGAGACATGTGCGCGGACCATTTTTAATAGGTGTACGACCGCCCACGCGCATACCTTACCTTGGTCCTGGTTACAATGCAATCGAATAAACATTTGATAAATTTTGCGACCACCCCGGGATCCCCGCTTGATAGGCGTACGCGCTACCAACTAGCCTAACGAGGACGATACATACTTATAGCATTCAAATATTATATACAAAAATGTGCAGGCTATAATTAGTTTTTACATCTATACTAGTTGTTTAAAGATGACAAAAATAATCAAGACGAGTAAATACAAATCACACAACTTAGGTAGAATACCAGTATTTTCTCCAAGAGAGTTCGTATTGAAAATCGAAGTTGACAGAAAAACGTTTACTTACTTTCCTTAAAGTACGTTTTTAAGTCTAATTTAAGATTGTAGCGTTTCCGTAAAAAAAGGTTCGACGTACTCGAAGCTTTTCGATTTATAGTGAACAATCTAAACTGCAGAAAGGATACAAAAGGGTTCCTGTGGATAGTTTGAAAATAATAATAAATGTAAGTATTTGTGTACTGTTCGTATTCCTGCGAAAGGCCTAATACATTTTCTTTTGCAAACAACGAGTACCTCCAGCCTTTACCTAACCGCGCGGAATGTAAACAATCTAATATATTTTACAGGGTGGTCACAAAATATGACGAGTGTAATGTATATTTTTAATCACTGTCATTTTGTGCTTTATAAGCACATCAAATATGTACTCTCTTCTTACATGTTTTCGTGTCAATGCGAAATCCCATAACTTTTCCAAAAACATGCAGTGAAAGATATTTTAATGGCTCCCGAATCGAGCATTCAAGCATCTGTAGCATATTTGTTTTCGTCTTTTAACCATATCCGCTCCGAAATGAAGCATATGGATCTTCATAATGTGAAAAACAAATTGACAGTTTTTTTACGAGGAATAATTGTCAATAATTTAGCTCAAGCGTTTTGGGTTTGTGCCCTGGCTATGAAAAAACAAATGAACAACCATTTGAAAAAATTTGCAACCAGCCCGAGCTTTGGACCCGATATCCCCGCTTGATAGGCGTACCAACTAACCTAACGAGGACGACGAATATAGCATATAGTTTAGTAAAATTCAGGGTTTTTCTTTATTTGTATATAATTAAAGATATCTTTACTACCTCGTTTTGCGTATATTTGTATAAATATTCTTCTCTCGTTGCTCTGAATATAGTTGTTTTCAGTTTTTATACGATGCTATGACTTGGTACTGTAATATAATGCAGTATACGGATATTGCGACATTAGGTTTTAAGTTGTTAGTTTTAGACACTCCGCATTGAGTTAATGGTTGCTTCAACAAGTTACTTCGAAATAGTGAACTCTGCGAAGTGTCATCTGTGGTGTTGCACATTCTTTTATATTTGAAACTATCGACATTTTTGATATTTTTTTACTTTATAATCATTGTAATAT
This sequence comes from Rhyacophila sp. Rhy_31_5, assembly GCA_036584685.1. NCBI lineage: Eukaryota > Metazoa > Arthropoda > Insecta > Trichoptera > Rhyacophilidae > Rhyacophila > Rhyacophila sp. Rhy_31_5. The sequence goes on from JAPMAG010001560.1 coordinate 3,863, forward strand.
TTTTTTAGGAAAAATTTAAAGGTAAAAAAGTTATCACACTTATAAAACTACCTTTTACAAAAAATTCGTTACCCTCAGACTCACAAACAATATATTCACTGGGCCAGTGAGGGCGATATCAGTTTCATAAAAATAATTAAAAGGCACCAGTTGTTTTTTATACTAAAATGTAAAATCTGCCAGTAGTGGTGCCAATTTGAAGAGAAATAACTGTTTTCAACGAAATTATCTCAAGTGTTGCCATTTTCTATTCGAGTGAAGTGAATTTAAGCGGATTTTTTTCTTTGTATTATTTTTAATAATGATATATATTAAGCTCTTTATATAGCCTTCTCAAGTATACATACACATTTTAAATTAATTTTTAAGCGTTGTATTTTTATTTACCTCTTTTTCATTATTAATACGCTATTTCGTTATTTTTTTATAATAGTATATTTTGTAATAGCATTGAAGTAATAATGTTTTATGTACGTAATATTAAAAAAAACTTCATAATAAAATAAATATGTTTAAAAAAAATATTTTTAAACGTAAATTAACATTATTATATATATTCTGATAATTCTTGGTCGAAACTTATTATAATTGAAAGCCATAACAAAAAACTCGCTTGAATAATTATATGAAACAATTCTAACTATTTGAATAAGTATTTCTCAATATTACATTAAAATGTTTAAACATAACAAATATATATTAAACATATGTTGTTTGCAATCACCCTGTTATGTGACAAAGTACGCCTACTCCCCACATACAAAATTCTGTGGCGTATAACTCCATAAAATAATGAATTACTGCCTACTTGTTAAACTCAGTAGCGATACGTCGGACAAGGAAGGATTTTTACTAAATCCTTGTTTATGGTTGTACGAGTCCTTTATAGTAGTTGAGGAAACTTATGATTTATTTACTATGTCCGGCTTACTGAGCTTAAAAATACTGCCAGTATCAGGTATATCGAACATGAAATATTTTTTATTATAAAACAAAATGCTTTCAAAATAATCGAGTGTGGATTTTTGATTAAGTATATTGCAAATAACCGTTATATTAAATAACGTAATTTAGAGTTTTAATACGTCACCTAGATAAATTTTAAAATACGTTTATATTTTATAATTTATTTGTTTGAATAACCATTACCAAAAGCAAACAATGACTCGATTTAAAACGCAACGATTTACAGAGATAATATTCAATTCATATTTTATTAGTTTTTTGTGTGTTTTTTCTAATATTTTAATATTCAAAAGTGTTCATACTCAATTTTAAAAATTGTTTTTGTTTCTGCCGGTTTCGAAGTTCAATGTTATTTTGTCTGTATGATGTGAATCTCGTATAATATGCGTGTTTCTACAAAGCATCTGCGTTATACAAACGGCTAAGTATTGTATAACTCAACGTGATCCCAAGTGTAATAGCTAACCCTTATTTAAAAGACAAGCTTTTGCATGTTGTGCTTGATGTTATAATATGACTAATAACTACTGTTGACTATACCTTAAACGGGTAAAATCATAAGAAATTGTGATACAATACAGCGACCGCAAGTTTAAAATCTCTTCTTATTACATTACTGACCCAATACGGATAAAATAAAGTTTACTATACTCAAAAAGACCAGTGGGTTTTTTTGTATTGTTTTTTATTCCCCTTTTTTATGTCGTAACATTATACCATATTTTTTATTCTACGTCTGCGGGAAAGCACCTTGTTGTATTGGGCTTAAAATGGACGAAAATATTTGAGAGCTTATTTCTTCCCTTGCCTTAATACATATTTATTCTATATGATAAAATAAATACATAAATTTCATACAATAAGCTGGCAAACACGTTCTTGTTAATAAATATAAGAAGTAACATATTTATTAGGATTTATTTTACGATAAGTGATGTGGTAACATTATGAAGAGATATCATTTTTGTAACCATAAGTGACCATTTTTGTTTTAATGATATGATTAAAATGGAAGAGAAGTAGGCAGTTTTAAATAATGCGACATAAAAGTGTTTTATTTCACTTCATAAAACATTTCACTTCTCGTAACCGGAGCATATGGACACTGCGCGTTGTCCCCATGACTCCTTGTCTCTGGCTTAGTCTTCTTGCATACTCCCATGTAATGCCGGTATGCTATGACTCCGACGAATAAATCTTGTGGATGGTAATTCAGCGGCTTCTCGAGACAACCGAATTTGGTTGGTTTGAATTTGGTTGGAATGAATTGCGTAGCCTTTTATCATCTCATCCCAAGATGATACGTTGAATTTGACGCAGGTGCGCGCCGAGAATAATTGAATCGCACCTCAACAAAGCATGTATCCATGTCATGTCAACAGGTCATTGAATACCATCTACAGGATATATTTTGGAGAGTTATTGGAACCCAGCATTACATGAAAGGATGCAAAAAGGTTGGTCAGAGACCAGATTTCATGAAGGCAACATGCGGTGTCTATATTCTCCGGTTAAGGGGCGTGACAAGGTTAAAGAAGAAAAATATAGAACAAAAAATAAAACAACGACTGTCGAAAATTGCAACGCGTCGGTAATGTGTCAAAATGAATGAGAGTCCACTCTTTAATATATAACCATCTTGCTCAACATGAACTAGTGCTTTACTCTTGCTAATGTATATATCGTCAGTATACTGGCAAAAAACGTTAAGTCAAAAAATGACCGTCTAGATTTAATAATGCAGTTTGGTAAATTTTTGCACGCTCTATCATCCGATAAAACAAGTTTAGCCATATTTCTTGTACTTTTTCGGTAATATTAAAGTAACACTATCTTTTATTATTTTATTACTGAAAAAATCACTCTAAAACGAATAATGATTATTTGACTAATCAGATTTAGTATTTCTAGGTATATTCTAATTCTGAAATAAACATCTACAATACTTACTGTTCCAGTTGCCTTAACATATTATTGTTAAATGTATGTAAGAGACTCAACTTCACAATTCAATTTTATCAAAACAGTTTTTTTTTACTTAACGCTTTCTGCCAGTATACCGATGATATATAAGTAATATATATATATATATTAACTTCTCCTTTTAATCTAATGTGGAACTAGATTTTAACATTAATATGCCTAAACAACTAAATTTGTCAGTTTTCCTTTTAAACTAAAGTAATCTTTGTTAAAATTATTACCAAAAAATGTTAATTATACATCAAATATAATTAAAGTTATATATTTTATTTGCTAGACTAATAATTTCTTTAAATTAAATATATTGAATATTTCCAATACAATAATATTAATAAATACTTTCACTTTGTTCTTAATAATCTCATATATACTTGTGAGGAGTCATAAATATTAAGTGAAATAAAAAGCTGGTTCTCAAAGCAAATCGGATCCGTCGTAGAAGCGTAGGGCTTCGGCTACGGCTAGTAAGCGATAGGACTACGTTAGCGAAAGCTCTCACCAAAAATTGAATTTCCCGCCCACTTGTTACAGATACGTATGTAGCTCACTGAATTCAGGGTCCGCTGTTAAATATTCAAATGATACTTCCGGTTTTTCGGTATAGTCTTCACAACGGAGACTTTTTTAAATATGCAACATATCAAATATAACAATATAAATTATTTATCAAACTTTTACAAACTTCAAAATTTAAGTAAAAAACAGATTTAAATTATTAAAGAAATACATATTTTCATGAATGGTTGATTATATATATGTATATAAATAAACACATTTACTTGATCTATACTAATAAAAAAATAATTTAAGGTATTCAAATAAAAAACTACTTTACTTTCCATTATCTAAAACGTAATTTATGAAATTAAATTAATGGATGCATATTTTTGCCTATGCTCATATTTACAATAAAACTTTTTATTTGAAAACTTTTAAATAAACTGCGATATTTCGCTACAATATTTTTCACCGCTATTACCTGCAGTCACAATGCGACGGCTTAAAATCAAACAACGCTATCTACAACAGTGCAACTGTACGGGAGAGCCAAAAAACGTTTTTTTATTTTCTTGGACCTCTACAAAGGAAATGTTTATTCAAAACCTATTATAACAAATGTTATAATTTGTTGTTTGATAATTTGATTTTTCTTGTGACAAGCACCTTAACAGCTTATACGTATTTTGATATTAAACAAAGGCAACTTTGTGTAAATAACGTTAAACTTTACAGAAGATTAAGAAGATACTATAAAAGATTGACATACCGTTGTTTGACAATTATGTAGCCGAGAATGTAAAATAATTTTATCATAAATAAAAAAACGCATTTATGTAGATAACGTTGTTCGACTTTAAGCCCTCGGTATACGATAATACATTTTCCCCATTATAGTTGTTAAATTCAATCGGCCTATTCAATTTTAGTATACGATGTGAATCAAAGTGACTTCACATGAGTGAATAGGCAACTATTAAGTTCGAATTATTTAGCAAGACATAGAATAAATCACTGCAGTGCGTATACAAAATGTGTTGGTAGGTTTAATTGTATAGGATAAAATGTTGTTTTTGAACGCACACAAATACATGCTTCTGCGCCTATGCAAAAAAACATAATGCGTTTCTACGTTCGTATTCATTATATAAATGTCACAATAGTATTTTACAGTTAATATAAAAACTCACTTCAAATTTATATTTCATACGAAAACAACGTTTAAAAATTTTCAATTCCCGGTACTGCATTACACCGGTATTCTTTCCCCTCAATTCCTAGCTGCGGAAAAAATATATTTTTTTAGTGAGTTTTTACAACGCGTACGTGTCGAGCTTTCGCGTTTAGACCGGTAAAAGAAGTCCGCGGCATAAAGGCATGGCAGCTGATATGCAAAAAAGCGAAATATTGAGTGTATCTTTTTTTGCGTTCATTATATTGTAAAGAGAGAATTTCGAGAGCTTTTGTGACGCAGTGAAATTTTAGAATGTGCGAAAATGTGTAAAATAAAATAATCTTTTACACTAAGTCACTTTTACTGCCAAAGTTATTTTTTTAAATTTTTATACTTGGTTCTCATATATACACTCGTATAACGTTTTTACAAAACTCTCTGTTTGAGCAAAATAAAATATCGTTAAATTATTAAATTATACAGAAAAAAATTATTTACTTTATATCTTGACGGAAAGTGGAAATAAGTATAAAAAAATATTTATTTCCATAGCATATCTGAGGGACACTTGTTCAAATGCCCGTAGTCGGTAAAAATTGAGCAGTTTTTTAAGTGCATTTGTAACCAGGATATGGGCCATAACCAACAGTTATTACGCCTAAAAACTTTCAAAGCATTCTTCACATTGTGAAAATATATGTGATGCATATCAGAATAGATTTAGTTATAATAAATATGTATATTGGAAAAAAAACATTCATTTTGGTTGTAGATATGTGTCACTTCAAGAGTTAAATAAATATAGTATATTTAAAGCTTTAAAAAGCATAGATTTTTCCTCCTCTTTTAATTTGTTAATCACTCTTTAAAACTTTTCCGATACTTTTGTGTTTTTCTTGTTGTATTGTATCTTCCTAAATTAGATTTAGTATAGAGAAAGAATTATAAATCAAGCGCTATTTTAACTTTTGTTATTAGTTAAAAATACCATGTAAACAAACCCGGTCATTAATTTTTCAAACACACACCACAAATTTCCATTTTTTTTACTTTACATGCGTACTAAGGTAGTTTTAAAAAGCAAATATTTTCGAATATTGGAAAGATTTACGTAAACAATCGATGTTTCTTTTATTGTTTGTGGTTTCAAATTTGTTCTTATGTTAAAAACCTCACATTTGCAGCCCCTATCAAAAAACTCAAAAGTAAATTATATTAATATGATTTACGTTTCTTTAACTTTTAGCTGCCGGAAGGCGTGGAGCTGACGCTGGGAGAGTTGCGAGCCATGGCTCTCCGCCAGCAGCAGCAGATTGACTGCCAGCACCAACTGCTGGCTGCCAGAGAACAGAGGCTACGGTTTCTTAAGCAGCAGGAGGCCAGGCATCATCAGGTATCGACAAAAATGTTCAATCAACCGTCATTCTAACCCCATACTTAATAACATCCATACTTTGTCTTCTTATACACATGAATATTTACAAGAATACGAACAATTTTTCATATGATTCAACAATATATATTATTTTTAACAGCATATTAAAATGATAATTTTTTTCTTCTGTAGTATCAAGTGGCATATTGACATAAATAAACTTTAAGGAGAGGCTTAATAGAATATTATACCAACCTTTTTGGTGAATAGTAAGGACACTTTTATATCCTCTCGAAATATCCCCATATGCCAGCTGTAAAGAAAACTTTCGTAAGTGGGTCATTGCAACTAGGTTTTTACGAGAAAACTTTATAGCTTTTAAAAAACTTCGGTTTTTTTCTAACAAAAGTTTGGTTGTAACATAAAAAAGTATACCGTTATTTACAATTAATTTAGCTCGATTTATAGCTGTTTTCTTATTACGTGAATATATGCTTTAAAAAGACAAATCCTGGTCATTTTTACAATTATTTATTTTCTTTTGGAAGATTTATAATATTTATTTATTTTTAAAGATAAAGCATATTTTTACGGAAAAGTTAAATAACGCTCCTTATTTTGATATTGAATAATACAGTAGTCGACAACCAGTGTTGAATGTGTTTAACTTATACTTTTTCTTTTAATCATATGTACAACACTTTACGTGCTCTTGCATACAAGAATGTAAGAAAGCATTTAAGAGATTGAATATTTATCTGTAAAAGGCCAAAATTAATGATTCAATACTTAGGTCAGGCCGTAAGATTTATCCAAAAAAGTAAATAGAGATTTTCAACATCTGTAAAACAAAAATATACACAATGACCGTAGTAGCGTTTGTTTATATGAATATAAAAGATTTTTTTACAGCTAAAGTATTCATATGCACAATGAAGAAAAAGAATATTCTCAACGTATGATTATGAAAAGCATAGATACCTCCTTAGAATAAAACAATTATACCGTGCCACCTACTACAACATTTCGCCCACCACCAAAAACCTTCTGCGTGACACCCAGTTTCACATACATTGTCGATGGCTCGGATAGTTAATTATATTTTTTTTAAAGCTAGGTGTGTTTATTATAAGACTCATTGTATTGTATTATTTTAAGCTTTTAAAAATACGCTTATAGTGAATTAAATATATTTAATTTACGAATCAGTTATCAAAAGCTCGACTTACGTATTAACGATAAAACATTTTCTCGTGTTGTAATTTAAAACGTTTTGGTGGCTTCTCGTACGATTATAAGTGGAAGTCGAAATTTCTCAAAGTTTAAATGACAGATCGACTGATTCGGCGGGGCGCATTATCGGTTCTCAAATTTGCCTACCAGTTCTATCAATTGTGATTGCGCATTTAATTTTAATCCCCGTAGGACAAAAGTTTTCAGCTTACAGCTTTTAAACTATCTCGACGGTGCTATTAATCACGGGTTACTCGACCGAGAGTTGTCAATTTTGTTTGCTACAATATGTTTCCAACACGAAACACATAAAACTTTTAAAGTGATACAAGCATTACAAATCGTTATATGGAACGTTAATAGCTCAGTATTTGAATAGTGATTTTACATTCTGCTAATTCAAAAATAAAATATAAAGAGGGACGGCGTCTTTCCGGTGTGAAAATTGTGTGTTTATTATTTACGCGTAATAGTCAACCATTTGGCCTTTCAATCGTTTAACATTCTTGCATAAAATAAAAACAAAGACACATTTAAAAATTATTCACTTATTTTAAGCAAATAATTTTAAAGTCTGTTATTATATTTTTCCCTTCAAAGACGTGCTTCAAATATCTTTTCAGCGACCATTATTCCATTAAAATATCACACTTCATACTTTTAACAACAAATACAACTAGACATTAATAATAATTTATGTATGTACATACTTTAATATCATCGGATTTTAAGGACAATGGTCTAAGTGTCGTTGGTGGCTAAAATCTGTATCCACCCCACTGAACAGAAGAATATTTTTTTACTTCAATTTTGACACCAAACTATGGTCCGCGGGCCTGATGCAGCCCCAATATTTGTTTACACATGAAATATAAATGAATGTCCTTATATTATTTCAATAATAATACTTTTCGTCCGCCCCAATTCTCTCTAAATATTATTATTATTATTATAATTTAGCATTACGATCCATTCAGGTCCATGGCTGACTGCACATTCTCCCCCCAAGCTTCTCTTCTCTGTCTCTAGCTCTCTCTCTCTCCAGTCATTCACACTCAACATCTCTGCGTATCTGGTCACGTTGTCTACCCATCTCATTCTGGGGTGGGCGACAAATCGAGTGCCTGCTGGAGTTCCTTCAAACACCTTCTTGAGAGTTCTAGATTCGTCGCACTTTACAAC
>JAPMAG010001561.1:0-12273 GCA_036584685.1 Rhyacophila sp. Rhy_31_5
AATCTTCACATTGTGAAGATCCATATGCTTAGTTTCGGAGCGGATATGGTTAAAATAAAAAAAGAACATCTAATACAAAAGTTCTATTATGATTATAATTATATTATATATGGTATATGTTCTATGTGGTCGTCCATAAACCACATAACGCTCTTTAGTGGGAGGTATGGGTGACTAACAACGTCTATATGGGGGAGGGTGGGTAAATTTCTATTGTTACGTAACAGAAGTTAGAAGTCTAGTAAATTTCATTGCTATTTTGTTTGGAAAGTTAAGTACCCTTTAAGAGGAGGGAGGGAGGTCAAGCTGAATGTCTACATGTTGTTACATGGAGGGGAGGGTAAAAAAATGTGATACATAACCTTACGTGGTTTATAGACGACCCCTATACTATTATTATAAATAATTTTTTAATATTAATAATTTGGTCAGTAAATATGTGCGTGCAATTATAATTCTTATGCGATTCTTCTAGCAAAACACATACCAAAACGTGTAGATAAGCCACCAATCAACATGAACATCACTATCATAAAAACATCACTGAAAGAAAATTAAGTGTTTGTCCTAAATAAATGCATAATATTTAAGTAATAAGATTTTTTACCTAAAATATGTAGAGAAATAAAAAAAACCAATCTCTGCATTACAAATAAATCGACATCCGTTGGCCTGAATTTCCGCAATTTAAAATATAAACTGAAAAGGTGGATTTGAAATTTATTTTACAAATTGATGTATTATTCGAGAACTACAATGTATGCATTACAATAAAAATATGATTCTACATCGAGGGCTTAAAGTCAAACAACGTTATCAACAAAAATGCGTTTTTTTATTTCTGATATTGTTATTTTACGTTATTGGCTACATAATTGTCAAACAACGGTATGTAAACCTTTTTTAGTTTCTTCTTAAATCGTTTGTAAAATTTAACGTTAATTACATAAAGTTGCATTATTTAATATAAAAAGACTGAACAAACTGTAAGCGTTCTTGTCACAAGAATAATCTAATTATCAAACAACGAAAAATTGTAACATTTGAACATAAGGTTTTAAATAAATATCTCCTTTGTTGAGTTCTGTGAAAATAAAAAAAACGTTTTTGGCTCTCCTGTAAAGCTGCATTTTTTTAGATAGCGTTGTTTGAATTTAAGCCCTCGACATGTACTTATAGACGAAACAGTATTTGGACATGGATAATTATAAGAGGATATCCGACTCACATATTTATTTTAACTTTTTTACACATTTGAGCGTGACAAATTATTAATTTAATAATATTACAACGCGGCGAGAGAAAAAACACATTACTAAAAATAAATAACTAATACAAGAGGTGAAAAAAAAAAATTTAAATATAATGAAAAATAAACATAAATACGAGTACAACCATAAAATATATTTATATTTGAAAAAGTCTATCGAATGAGCTTAACGCGTTCTATTAATCAAAAATAGTATAATTATATAACAAAATCAGCTTAAACCAACTCTCACTCAACTGGAAGATATCGTCACCCGAGATAATTTCGTTTAGCAAAGTCATTGCTTTCCGTATTGATACAATAACTGGCAGGTTAGTTTTACATATTGGGATTAAACAACTGATGTTCTCAATTTCTCACGTAGTTATCGGGCATATACTTGTTTGTATTAATATTAACCAAAATGGTAGAGTTCTTATTAACACCGCGAATGAATATATACATATACCTATTTCAGTTAAATTGCTATTAGTATGATTTTATGTACTACATATTATAAGTATTATTTAAATATCTTTTTGAAAGGGTTATCACGTTTTTGTTTTCTTGGTACACCACTGTACAATCTTCACTAAGGACACAAATAAATTATCAACACAGTTGAGTATGGAAGTCAGTGTCGTAGATCAAGTCGCGAACGAAATTAAGTCTGCCGACTAGAACTAGAGCTGGAGCAGCAGAAAACGTGGGCGGGAGTGGAACTTGGAGCCAGCCATTACTCTCCACAGTCCACTTTCAAAGCCTCTTGTCCGGGACTCGACTGGAGCGTGGATATACCACGACCAGTCACGCGATTCCGTACCGAAAAGGCAATAAGAGATATGATCTTGTTTTCTATTCGTGTGTTTTGCATTTTATTATGTGGCTATAAATATTTATCTAGATCACCATGCGAATCGTGTAACACGTCTGGTGATGTATTTTTTTTATTATTTATTGTTGATTTCTACACAGTCTATAATATTTCACATATTTATCGTGAATTTTACTATATCTTAAAAGCCGACTCATGCGATTTTTTATATAAACCTTCATTTTGGAGATACAAATATCCGACCAATAACATATTTTTTTATTAATATGAAACAATCTTTATTTATCTGCTAATACACGCAACTGAAATTGAACGCGGGCACCTGCCTAACACTACACTAAATATTATTTGTATTTTTAAATCTGACCGTAGCGGAACTATATAACGGAATAAAATCACCATGCAACATAGCACGTAAGAAATATTTATGAAGGAATCAGACTGTCTACTCGTACCCACAGTTACTCATAAGTGAAAATATGCTTCATGTATTTGGTTTATTATCGAACTGGTTATTTTGCTAGTGCACTATTCGTTTCAATTTTAGCAGAAAGGCAGATTCAATTAAAGTTACAAATTACTATTAATATAGAAAGGGTCGTCCATAAACCACGTAACATTTTTTTTACCCTCCCCCTCCATATAGCACGAAGTAGACATTCAACTTAACCCCTCCCTCATCTTAGAGGTTACGTTACTTTCCACATTATAAATTCAAAGTGACAATAATCAACTCTAATCCACTTTTTAAGAGGGAAAAGTGGTATGTAACAATAAAATTAAACCCACCCTCCCCCTTTTAACGTCAAGTAGACGTTGGTGGTCACCTCTCCCTCCCCCTCAAGAACGTTACGTGGTTTATGGACGACCCCTAAAATAAATGATTAAGTGTGTACATAATGCTTTAACTTTCATAGTTTTTTGTTGTACTACTACTAATTGAAGGTTATGTATAAATTATGTATTCCATCATTTTAAATTCATTACGAAGTAAACTTTAGTCGTACTTTTTTTTACATACTAGAATTTATTCTAACCCTGCCCATATGACATCTGAATGTAAAAAAATGATTCATTTCAGAATACTCCATTTGAATGTGTTTAAAAAACCATACTCAGAAAATGATCGATTATTATCTGGCGTTTTAGTTATTGTATCTTGCACACCGCTCAAGGGAAAAAATGTTACATACGATTTAACGTATTATTGAAAACAGGTAGTACGCACTAACGGAAAACACATCTTTTTATTTTTAAGCATACGTAAACACGACGTTATCTATATGTCAAGAAAATTGAAAATTTCTGCAGCTCGCATATACAAAAATAGGTGACTGAGTATCGATCTCAAGATACTTTTGACGGTAAAATAATCTACATAGAACTTTGTCTCTGCCGGGCACTTAACCGTGATAAAAAGAAAGAAGCTCAATAAATTATACTCGTACATGCCTTTTCTGCATCCTCTGGGAAAGTATATTTAATTGATAAAAAAATTGAGAAAATCCTAGTCTCAACAAGTTCAACCGGAATTTTCTACAATATTTTCTATATGTTAATCATTATGCTAAACAAAAATATTCAAATTTAATGCACTTTTTTATACTTTCGTGTGAACTACTGATTTCCTTCTTCAGACTAGCCTACACTATGGGTAAAGGATTGTTTATCATTGTAAGTAAATAAAATTACATATTTACCACTAAAAAAAGTTACAAGATTAAATCGGGTAACAAATGGTAAAAAGGTATTAAATAAAAGACACTTATTTCTATACACTGAGTCATATGAATTTATTTTATACCAGAATAATATACAAACATTAAAATGCAAATAAAATGTACATAACATTCAAATTCAAATAAAATCTAAACACAAAAATTCTAAAAGCCAATACATAAATAAATCAAAAAATGTTACATAAACATAACGAAATTTTTCAATCACTGCTAACATGGCCAGCCGTGGTCAGTGATAGAAAATATAACAAAAACACAATATAATTGGTTTCGTTTAACAGACTTGGCTAAGAAAATTAAATATTAAGGTATTGCATCTGACCTATACGGCAAGTGTAAAATAATGTTACAGTAAACGCTTTATGTATAAAAATAATATAGAAAAATTGTAAACTTTCACGACCTGGGCCTTATTGCAAAGTTAAGAGAAGAAATATATTCCTTTTAATGCATGCGAGAAAATCAAATTTCGTTTTGATGTCTACATAATTTTGAACAAAATAATATGCGTAATAAAACAAGTTGTAGAAAAATCTGCATATAGAAATGACAATAATAAATAATATATATAAATATTTATCTGCATAATGAAAAAGATGTATGTATTGCATGCAAAATATGTCTTTTAATGTTAACTTAGAGAAAATTATTGTTTTAATTCTATAATTAGATGTATTTGACACCAATTTAAATAAAAATTGGATAAGATTTTTAATAGAAATCTCTAAAATGTAGTTACAAAAAAATCTTTTACAAATTACGTTTTTCTATGAATATATAGTAAGTATAAAAATCGGGCAAGTATTGTAAACCTTTTGATGAAATTATGAACACTCCACAACAAAACATTGAGAAATGGACAGGAGTCAAATGTATGTAAAAAATTATTCGACACAAAATCAGAACATCAATTTTCACAATACAGCTAAACATATTTTTAGCTATATATGCAAAATGACATTTGAGTAGGAATATTAGATTGTCTTCATATAAATAGAAAATTGAAAAAAAACAAAGATAAAAGGATTTTTATGAATGTTTCCATATGGAAATATTTTATTCTGTTGCAAAGTATTCAATAAATACAATCTAAAACACATGTTGTATAAGGACAAAATACACTCTGGAAATTTACGTTTATCCGTAATTTGAAATTATGTCAGGAATATATTTGATAAGATTTTTGTCATCACGATAAATATAAGTAAATGCTAAAATATAAAAGTTTTACATAATATTTAAGATTTTAGCCGCACTGAGGTAAAACCAAGCGTGTATAATATTTGTATATAATTTTTCACAAAATAAAAAATATACATAACTAAAGAATACTTCACTTATTGCTACATTATTTACAAAGTTTCCCTAACATACAAGTAGTGGCTGTAAGAATAATTATTTTAAGTTTTATTCAGTTTAATTTAATTTAGTATTAGCGCTGCTGTCAGTGTGAAAAGAAAAAGAATATTTTAGCATACTTGACGTAAAAAATATCTATCCCCATATTATGCTATTGAAACACATAGTACTTCAATGACCATGTCGGCATTCTGACAAAGTATGTTTTAGTAGGCCACAGTACTTGAAAAAAAAAATACTGAATATTTCATAAGTATGTATTGAAATTATAGTAGAATTTATGGTATAGTAGAAATTATATTTGAAGATATTCCAATGTCAATAGGTTTAATCAAAATCACTCACCGTTAGTTACTAAATGGTGATAAAACAATAGAATGAGAATATTTTACATTCACAAAAGATGCAAATGCATGTGACAGCACAACTAATAATGAGTCTACACTTATGTGTTACAAATGTGATTTGTTGAACTTAAAATTTATTTTCAACAAAACACAATAGCGATTAAATGACTTAATAGAAACAGTGACGTTTTTAGAAATAGCTGCGATTATTTTCTTAAAAAATACTTTTTCACAATAAATAATTCATTGTTAATTATTTTTAAATCATCAGAAAATGATTGATTTTCATGACAGTGGAAAATAAAATATAAGATAATTATGTATGTTAATGAATTTGGATGTTTCCACACAATAAAAGCCAACCTAAATTACAAACTTACACTAAGTGGTAAAATTACATGACTTATGTGAGGTGGACGTTTATTTTGGCATAATAGAAATTGATCCGTACCATGAAGTTTATATTTGATATTTTCCATTTCTATCGACACTATCAAAGATTGAATTTTCGAAATACCACACTTAAGATTGCGAGCTGCCATAATTTTTATAAATATTCATGAAAGCTTAGCTTTGACAAATTACATTACACTGCAATCATCCTAAATGAGGGTACAAAATATTTTTGCAAAAATTCAATATACATTTTGCAACAGACATCGAAAAACAATTAATTGAAATTGCTAAATTGACAGCTGTTGTCGCACCCACGATAATAACGAGTTCGAATATACACATTGACTTTAAATCAAATTCGTTTAGACAATTTTCGTTTCAATTTTCTTTACATGTAAAATTGCATTGAAAATGCTAGAAAATATATCACCATTGTGTCACATTTCAGTGTTTTGGGACTACCGTTTAACTATGAAAATAAAATGAGTCTGATTTTACAATTCTATTGTCAAAAAATCAAAAATCTATTTTATATCTTATAAATGAAAATTTCAAAACTAATTTCGTTCATTAGATAAAATCGCCATACAAGCATAAAATAATGTTTAAGCATCTCAAAAATAAAAGAGTAAACTGCAAATAGAAGTCTAGCCATTGTGAAAATCATTTTTATTAATTTATATTATATTATACTAACTTTGTGATATTATTTAAATGTGATAATACACAACCAAAGTAATCTCTATTACTATAAGATTATTTATTGCACGCACTTTGTAGGAATAGTCATTTATTGTTGATTCCTTTTTGCATACAATTTATTATTATTCAGGGGGGTACAGTTCATATGAGTGTAATTTTTTTTGTGATTTAATAACAAATATCTACACCCCTATGGTGTTAAATCTACGTATTTTTAATTTTAACACGACAAGCTTTCAATTTATGCTTGAAAAATTAAACTCACTTTCTAAATGTAGAAAACACCGAGATATTAACCGCAAAACTGATTGGGCATTTTGAAACCCTTTACGAATACGCCTTTGACTATTTGTGAGCAAAATTAAATATCTACGTTGTTGCCTACACTGTCGTCTACATGAGAGACTGGACGCATTGCCTAGATATTTGGTTTGAAGCATTTATTCGATACGTTTTATAGAGTGAAAAATGTGGAGAATCAATAAGATATTTACATTAAAAAGTGCTTTCAGTAAATGTAGGCGTAGAATCGCAAAAAAGACTACATATTATTATCAACAATGGACAAAATATATTTTACTCTAATAGCTCTGAAGCTAATTTTTACTTTAATATTACGTCAGACACTATTTCGTACACTACGTCAAATTATAGATGTCACATGACCTATCATTGCACTGTCGCTAAAATACTTTGCTATAAATAATTTATGAAAAATTATTGTTTGATTGGATGGAAAATTAACATAGATTGCACAGGATTGTTTCTGCTTTTCAGAAATCATCTTATCGTGTATTTATCATATCATTAACATCTGTTATAATTATATTCACTATTGATAATCACACCCTTTTTTCGCCAGCAGTATTCACTAATGTGAAAATATACAACAGCATAAGATGTAACAATGTTTCTCTGAAGTTTGGTAATCGAACTTTATAACTTCCCTTTAATTTAGAATTACTTAAAAAGGATCGCAAGGACGAAGGATTTTATGGACTGTTTAATTTAAACAAACACTCTTATTTTTAACTACAGGACAGTATCCTTCAATATTCGTTAAGTTAGAATAATATTAATTATACACACTGTCTCGTCACAATGGCAGCTATTTTCAAAAGATGCTATGTTGATCAGTTCAGTTAGTGGAATCGGTGAAATAGAATAATATTAGACATACGTTATGTAGTATTTATAAAAAAGAATTTTGCTTACTTCGTAATAAGTTACAATTTTATAATGCATGTAAATACCTTGACAAAAAGTATGATTCTATTAAAATTCAATTCTAGGATATTATTTACATTTTTTTTTATATATACTTTGTGGGGTGATTTACAAATAAAATTTGTAAGAGCCAGGATCACTTTTCAGGTTGAAGTGCCATTACATATTTATTTCTCGACCTACACCCGCATCCATCTTTTTCGTTATAACGTTTCTCTCACAATATTTGAGTTCACACTCGTCATATGAAAAAGTAAAACACTCAGTATTAGCTAATTTTTATGTCACAAAAACATATAATCCAAACTACACTCAAATACATCATAGTCATAATAAAAAAATCACGAAACGATTTCCATTCCTTGTGAACATAAATAAGCATATTTTTTCTTTTAAATAAACACCCACAATAGATGAAATAATATAATCAACTGATACCATGGCAAGATAACTTCAGCTACAAATGTGCTATCAAGAAAACTTAAATAATAAATAAACACAATCATAAATCCTACTTTATATGTATTAAAATCACAGACATGAACAATGAACATTATTTATGTTACTAATTATTACAGTATACATATTATTAAAATATAATATGTGAACAGTTAATAACATAAGTGCATTCAAATAATAAAATAAAGACAAAGAAAATAGGAATATAAAATTTATAGATGATTTTATCCACAAAAATATGTATAAATGATGATCATAATTCAAGGCAATCATCATATATTTAGGTAATAATTCTAAAATGTATTCAGCAATTAAATGTAAGACTGCATTCATGTGAATAAAGAGTATAATTTTAAATACACAAATGGATTTGACAAGATATCACCTAAAAATGTTATCGACTACAAATAACATAGGAGATTTCTAAAACAAAATAATGTAATTATTTTAAATTAGCAACATTTATCAGTAATTAATGTATTTTATATAAAGAAATTGGAATGTTACATCTTGAGCGTAAAATTATGAAAATCTAATCAAAAAGCACATAATCTCAAATTCACTGTAAGCCTACTACCTCCTAGTTATTTTCAATTGAGTCAAAATGAAAAACTGTATTGAATACTATTTATACCTTATATGGAATGTTATGAAGTTGAATACATTTATAAAAGTCGAGCTTACTATGTTCAGTAATAATATTTTTGCCAACAAAATATAAAGATAAGTAGTGAGAGTCATTTTCACCTAAAATGATTTACTATTATACTGAATATCCAGATATTATTTCACTGAAGTTACAAATAAATTACAACCCATACAAACGTTTTATTGATTTCCGATGAAATGTATTGCTTTTTCCATTCGTTAGTGCCGTTGAAAAAACGTATGCACACCACATAACTTCACCGAGGAAAACAATTTTTGATGCAAAGTATAACAATATAATATTGATGTTCATCGACATCTTTCTCGAACGTTTATCCGCCCATTATTTCAAATAGTTATTAATTCTCTAGTAAAAAGCCACACCTTTCAAAACCTTGTAAAATATAGTGTCATATAAAAAATGATCTATAATTTGGATAGATGCATCAGAAATGTAACATTGATTTACTTATTTCTTGAACTAGACTGCGTGCCGACGGCATTTATGCTTTCGCCTCGACTTCTTGATCTGTGGAGAGTAGACAGACCTTCTCCTGAAACAAAAACCAAAGAAGCTATTGTAAATAATTTGTTGTTGATTCCAAATTTGTATACCATTTATTATCGCATCCATAACTCTGTTTGTTAAATGGAAACAATCTTATTTTTTATGAATATATTATGTCAGATTTGTCAAAAACAATAAACCAATTCCAAAAGAAAGCACCAAACAATTATTCAGAAAGGGGGGTTACAACTGTATGGTTTAATATACAGAGGAGATTGTTAAACAGGAAAATGTTTAACATGCGATAATATTCTGGTCCTGACAAAATATGTAAAATATGAATGGTATTATAGCAACAATAAAAAAACTGACCTCTGCTGGTAGCTCGTTTCATTCCTCCGATATCAGTGTGACACTGAGAAGGAACGGAAGCTAACTTCTGCTGACGCATGGCGCGTCCTCGTCGATCTTGTGCTAGCTTATCTGGTCGTACAAACAGGCCATGTCGTGGTTTGCAACTAAAATATCTCTCGCCTTGAACTGTCCCATCATTTTTACCTGTGATAATGCAACATGATACATCAGTTATCCAAAACAAAAAGTCAAGTGTGAATTAAATTAAATAAAGTGAATGAATTGACCAGAATGTGAGCGTTTCTATTCTGATATGTACCGTAAAATACTCTGAGTACATACCAACTTTCATATTCTGCAAATATTAAAAACGCTCGAAACTAGATTAGTAGTACCATGAAAATATTGTCTGCCTTAGGTGATACTAACTATTTTATTTGTAAAACTTAACCCGTTCTGTGCCATAAGCGTGTTTACGCGCTCTAAAATTCCATGCACGGCAGGCCGGCCATAGAAAATGAGCACGTTTACGCATTCTACTTTAACACTCAATATCTACCTGAGTTTGACTGTTTTAAATAATTCAATATTTTCAATGCACAGTACCATCTCTTAGAATCATGGTAAAATATTAAGACGCGACATATTCTCAATAATTATCAATATTATATTGATTTTAGAAAAAGCTTCCTTGGGCAACCAAAACGTGTCTCCATGAAGGGTTGGCACGGATTATTCATTTTGGGAATTATAGAAATCCCCATTAGTTGAAATTTTCATTCGTTTTTGGCGTGTTTAATTTTATTTCATAGTTTTCGCAGCTGGAATATTGAGATTTTTACAGATTACTCATAGCGTTTATTTCTTTTCTTTTTTGTTTCATAATTTTATTATTACTTGTGGAAAAAAAGCAGTGCTTTTTGTATTTTACAAAATTATTTCGTAATATATCAGTATGTGTTTTCGAGTTCATTTTTATTTTTGAGCCTGTGTTGTGAGTCTGTTCGTTTATTTTTTAAGATTTTAGAATATCGGGACCTAATTACACTCTTTTGACTTTTGTGTGTTTTTATTATTATATCAACTTCAATAAAGTGAACTTTTTTAACATTGTAAACTTTAAATCTTTAACCCACACAAAACGGAAGAAGAACAGAATACTTCTGAAACTGTCCAACTGGCCGAAAATTTTATGGATAAGATTGGCCTCACTGCCGAATCTGATGACAGTGATAGAATAGTAAATAGAACCTTGTTTTCAGATGTACCATACCGAAGAAAAATATTTATTTTATTAAATTTTAGTTGTTTTTATATATTTTAATATCAAACTTTAATATACAATTACTTTTGACATAATAATATAATATAATTAAGTTCTTGTATTATCGCGTTTTGTGAAAATTTCAGCTTTGTTTTTTTTTGATAAACGACGACGCGCTGAGTATTTATTTGGTAAGTCTTTATTATGTAATCTTAACATATTTCCCAAAAATACGTATTTATTAGGTTTTGATTTCTCAAAGACATTGCTGGCCCTCCGGGTCCCGGCACAGAAAAGGTTAATACTGCATGCATTGTAGACTGGAGTTTGTTTATGTATATTCTTAATGACAAATAATTTTATGTAAACACACTTTAAAATGAACATTTTGTTCATTTTCATGAGTAAATGAAATAATAATTACCAGTGGGTGTGTCCAAGACGACACCGACCCAAGTGCCCGGGGCAAAATGCGCAGGACCCACATATGCTACCACACCTGTGCTGCTGGTTAATCGGATATGCACACTTTCCCCGAGAGTTACCCACTCTGGGAGAGGCGTCTCCACCTTTGACAGGTCTGTACGTGATACACTTAGATCCGTGCAATCATCTGTTAAATATAAAACACATAATAAATAAAAATGCACATAATAATGAAGAAAATAAAGATCGTCAATTTTTTGACAGCAACTACTATCAATTTTTGACCATGTGATTTGTATTCTTATATTCAACATTCTATTATATTTAATATTCAACAATTATAACATTTTTTTTTCATTTTTTTAACACTTGCCGCCCAGTGATGAATAGCAAGTTTACTCTATTTTCTAACGTTCTGGCAAGTGACAATATTTTTCAAATTGCACATTCTATTGATTTGCATTTCATATTTGTTTTTATATTATTACATTTGAATTTATACACTCATTTTATATTTGGTTTATGTCATTTATCATCTGAATTCCAATAATATTTTTATTACCAAAAATAATACATGTCACATTTTATTTTATAATGTTATGATAATTGAATGAAAAAATCAAAGGCCCTGGTATACATGCATATCAGAAGGAAAGAGAGAAAGCATTCTGAGCGGCTTACACAATGGCTCAGGTGTATGAATGACATCTGCCATAGAAAGTTGGTCCTCTGTTCCTAATGTTTTTTTTTTTTAATTTTT
>JAPMAG010001565.1:0-11179 GCA_036584685.1 Rhyacophila sp. Rhy_31_5
ATACAGAACTATGGGTTTTATGGTCACATTGTAAACCCGGAATTTGGTTTTCTTCTTAATAATTATAAAGATTTAAATAATGTGAAGCATTTTCACTGAAGAATTTTGAGATATAAGTACCTATTTAGTATTATACGCATTAAATTAAAATACATTTTCCTCGCCAATACCGGAATCATTTCGTCAAACTGAGTATGCGATATCTAAAGTGGGCGATAGCAGAATGATATACCTACTATTATTTGGTTTTGTGTATCTATACATTTGTGTTGGAGGGCGGAGAAATGCGGCCTCCAGCAAAAGCGACACTCAAACTTCGTGCATTTCACCTGCGGTATTATCGCCAGGTGTTTGTACTCCTAACATTTCGAACTGCGTTCATGAATCAAGGCCAGTGCTACACACAATCGCAATTGTGGAAATTGATATGATTTCAGAAACTTACAATATTTGCTTTAGATAATTTGTACAATGCATTTATTGAGATTCGTTTAACATTTACTCAAGATGTTATTACGATGTTAAAGAACGAACTTTGAATAAGTATTTCAATCAAATTACATGCGCTCGGTGAAGGCTACACAATGAAAACACACGCAATTGAAGAGAGAAACTGTTTTAATTAAATCATTCTGAAGAATATTTTATTCGGAAATACGAGTATATTTACCACTCATAAAGCCGCATATCCCTTTCGTAATTGTGTGGCATGGCCTAGTGACGGGAAGTGTCATGCTATGCTGAAAGTATTCTAACAAACATAACAAGAAAAAACTAGAATACAAAAATTGGTTTTCTATTACAAAACAACCAGTATAACATATTATGCGAACCACTTCGATCAAGTATCTGGTTTGTTTTTCATCTGATACATGTAATACCCTTAAGGATATTAATTGAGATCCTACATATTGCCATATAAGCAATTAGGACATTCCATTAGATAGTTTTCGCATCTGTGGTGTAGCCTTACATTTTGGGCCCTGATGCAAAAATTACGCCCCTGCGCCAGTGATCGGCAACCATTACATATTGAAAACGTTCCACATGTTGATTTCTTTTGAAGTATAATAAATTTCGCATACAATTGGATTCAGAACTCAGTTATTTGAAAAGTGCTTTTATTTGAAAAACACAATGTACACGACTAAATACATACTCTATCTAGTTTGTATGGAAAGGAAAAAAACATTAAACGTCAATTTTAAAGATTTGTCTTTAATAACTCTCTTGGTTATTAGATCAGGAAAATGAAACATCAATTCATTGGTCATCATGCACTTGAAGTTTGTGTTAATGTGACTTTGACTAAAATTCATTCACACGTTTTTTGTGCCTCCTGTAAAATCCTGTAAAAACAAATACCGTGGGCAAATTTATCGAAAACAATTGGATTCATTGAAATTGCAGAATGTGAACTAGTTGTATCTTTTTTCTCTAAAAAAAGAAGATTGCCAGCCTGTAAAAACCGTAGGGTCGTATGATATTTTGAACCCTCTGAATGGTAAATTTGTTACAGAGAAATTCGGCCTTCGATGTCCAGCTGGGCCTTCATGCTTTACTCGCTTAGCTACGCCATCGTGGCGCTTGTGTAAAGAGAAAGAAAGGACATCGGCTGCTCCAAATTACAGTACAGTATCCAACAATTTTGCAACTAACTTTATTTAGGAGAAGCAAAACAAGTTTTATTGCTACTATGAAAAGTTATGAATCAATATTTTTTTAACGATAATAATATCAAAATTTAAGCTAAATATCAAGTTTCCTGTTTCATAGAATGATAAGAAATAAGAAAGTATATACAGAAATGAAAAGAAAACTTATTTCTTCAAAATTGTTGGATATTGTCCTTTTAATTTGGGGCAGCCGCCATGTCCTTTTCTCCGTACGTCGTTGTATGTATGAAACGCTATTGCATACAATCTCTGCTTCTGTGTATAGTAAACTCTTACTTCTTAAAAATTACTTCAACGTGATGATGCGAATCCATCATAATTTAAATCAGAATACACTTCCCAAATAGAGTCGTCAGCCACGCCCGGCAGTAAACCATGCAAATGTATTCACAGCTCGCGAATAACAACTAGCAGGTACCGGATGCCATAGTGCGCGACCATTAGAGGCACGCTTCTCGTGGCGGGAATAGTGCGCACGTGTGCAACATCCGCTCTCACGTGATCTAAATACATCTTTACTTCGCGATAAATTAAACAGCTAAAGCCATTCCAAATGTAAAGTGAGAAAGATATATGTGATTCCCTTCAAATATAAGTAAAATACTGGCGATGCTATTTTCGCACTTGCCATCAGGCAATAAATATTTTTTTAAATATGTCCATCGATTGTTTAATCTGTGACAAAACTGTGGGTGCATAACTAGAAACACGCAACCCCTAATTCCATTTTTTCAGCATTTTAATATACACTATATATTTTTTTTATTATTTCGTATACGCTCCGAAATGGAGCATATGGGATCTTCATAGCGTGAAGATTTTTTTAACGTTCATTTTTACGAGTGATAATAGTTAATTATTAGCTCAACTGTTTCGGGTTCGTATAATAAACATACAATTATTGCATATTTATATAAAAATTGTCGTTAAGAGATTTTATGTATAAATTCTATTATGTAATCATTCTGCTAACATTTTTCTTATTGTAAAAATAGAAATAGTAATTTTATTACGATCCATACGGGTTCATGGCTGACTGCACAACCATCGTGTATACTTATTTGTCAGTAGCTCTCTTCCGCCAGTCGTTTTCAGTAGGCATTTATTTTATATCTCGTAGTATTCACCCAACTTACCCAAATGCTGGCTGCGTTCTGAAGTTTCTTTTAATACTCGTACCTTCTTAAGGGCCGTTTATTCATCGCCCCTAATTATACAACTAAGTCTTAACATTGAAAGCATTAACTAATTTAGGTGAAAATCGCTTAACCTTTTCTCTGCTAGACATAATGACACAACCTGGCAAGCTATGAATTTTGAAGCAAAAATAGAACCTTAATATATTTTTTAAAAGTGTGTTGAATGTTTCTTTGTTATGACTTACTTTAAATTCCCCTATTCTTCACCTAGAGAAACGCTCTATGTATTACAGATTACCACAAAAAAAAACGAAAAGATGACCATGAAACTTGCAAACAGCCTAAAAGCGAAAACACATTCTTTGCGCTAAAGGGTATGTTCAGGTACGAAATCATATTGAAGAAACAAAATTCCAGACTCATAATGTGGTCTTCAAACCTACTGTTTCTCATGGATGCGAAACTTAGGGCTTGACGGAAAAACATGAAAGGGCTATACAGTTACTCCGAAGAATACATATTTGGACCAGCTAAAGAAAGCCAAGGATTTCGCATGCTTGGCTTCCTGGCAATTTTTAGATATATCCCATTTTCTACTAACTGCATGGTCTTTTCTCGTTTCTTTGTCATGTTCCAAGTTTCATTTCCATACAAAATTCTAGATTTCACAGCCATCTAATTAATCTACCCGTAATATATAATAGATATATGTTGTTTATAGTTTATTTTTATACTTAATTATTGTTACGTCTTTCGTAACATAATACATACGTATATTATAATAACACTTTTTCTGTATCCTTAAAAAAATATTTACAAAGAAGTTTATTAATGTGTGTATTTCCAAAGTTAACTTATTCAACCTAAAAAAATATGTGGTAAATGCCAAAAAACTGTTCACCGTGCTGATATTACACATTTATTTGTAATATCTATTTGTAGCATAAAATACACATTGCAATGTAGATAACAAAAAAATATATAATATCGATACTTTAAACAGCTTTTTTGGCATTTACCACAAAATTTTTGAAGTGGAATAGTTTACTCTGAAAATACATACCTCAATATTTTGTAACATATTTTTTTATAATGACATTAAACTTCTTCAGTCTTACTAAAGTCCATCTTTTTGCAGAAGGTATGGAATTTGGCACATTTACTCGTAAGCCTATGTATAAAATTGTGTACGCAATATTTGGCATCAATATCAAATTCTTTTCAAGTCACATTTTCGTATGACATTATTTCACATTTGAATACTCTCTACTTTGTATCGGGGCAATAAGTTGTACACGCGTTACATAATGATTGGGTGCTTTTTACGTGCTTCTGTTTTTGTAAATTGGACACAGAGATCCTATCAGTTAATGATCCTGAACACGGTTTGATGTATTGCCAAGTAATTTTCCATTTTTAATACATGCGTATATTCAACATGTGCGACATACTAGCACACCTGTTTCTTTGAGTTACTGGTGTTATTATTATACTTATGCGGACGTTGTCAAGAGTAGATTGGCAAAATTAGCAAGTTCATCATACATTTGCATAACTTACATAGTTACTTTATGTTTTAAATAAGTGGGTTGGAATTGTTTAATGAATTATCAAACACTATTATGAACTAGTTTCCATTGTCATATAGAGCAGTAAAGACTTCTTCACACTGTACCATGGGCCTTAGTTTTTAATTATCGGCCAATCGATACAATCGCTATTTGAATTCCAGCTACACTTCACGGTCAACCATTTGCCATCAGTCCCTTGAACAACTAGAAAAAAGCTCAATACCAATTCAATATAAAATGAATATGTTTGTTAACTCTTCGTCCAAAAAACTCGTGCAGTTTTAATCCCACTACCCTAGCTTTTTGAAGCTGAGAGCTACTTTTAGTAGTAACCTGTTCAGGAGTGTGTTTTTTTTAATTACGGTTTAATTGGGTGAAAGTTATTTCATTAATCAACCTTTAAATTTTGAATTTTATTAAATAGATGCGATATTATTGTGGTATAATGTATATTTGATGCATACATAATACAGTACATACAAGTATTTTATTGCATGGTTCTTGACGTACATATACGTTTATACTTCTTCAAAGCGACTTTTGAGCGGACGCATTTGCGCGTCCATACCATGGACAGGTTTAATTTCATGGCTATCGACTTCTAACAAGAATCGTATACAAATGATTATTACGAATGTAGTGTACTTTTCAACTTTTGTATTCGCTCTTTCCTTACTATTGAATGTGGAAGATAATCACAGTTGTATTGTTCATGCAACGTAGTACTAAAATGTCGATTTATATTGCCTCTTTTTGGTAGAGTGACAGTCATATTGCATATTAATTTTAATCGGGATCGACCAAATTTTGCTTTGCGATTGACCCGTTGGGAACCCTTGCACTACAGCGTATTTTAAGAAAGAAGATTTTGTGGAATTTAAATGGAAGACGACCGTTTATAAATATTTAGAAATTTTAAAAAAAACGTTACAATAAGTATACATTTCTCCACAATTGAAGCTGCAAGAACGTTTAATTTTTTTCTCAGTTTATCATAATACATATAGCAAAATTTCAGTATAACGAATAATTTTTACAGTCTCACGAATTTTACTATAACAGATAATCAACCTTGTATGTTTTTTTACGAGTTTGTAGCTGAGTTTTTTGTGTTGAAAATGGCTACGATATATTATATGAAGTTTGCATGAAGTCGGTTATTCCACAATTGACGAAAAGTTTATTTATTATGCTCTACATCCAATCGTAACACACATTTACTTGTAACTATATGCAAAAGTATAAATTACATCTATTTATTCTAATATATATCTATTTTTTATACACCCAATTAACTGAATTATAATTTATAGTGAAAACACTCACATCGCTTTTCGTTTAAAATTTTGCAATTTACCAATGTTTTTTCTGTGATCAGTATTACAAAGTAAATAACGTTTTATCTAGCCTTGTAAGAGTAAAATAACCGTTTTTCATTCAAATCGACCATGTTTAGGTGAAAGGGCGTAACCCTTATTTTTTTGTAAAATGCTTTTATTTGAGAGTCACAATGTAAACAATTAAATACACGTTCTGTCAAAAGGAATTAAGTAAAAAATACCGAATTATTATCGAAATTCAACTTTAGATTATGAAAAAAAGAACAATTTATTACGTTTGTATAAAAAGAAAAGAAGCATTAAACGTCGATTTTTAAGATTTTTCTGTAATAACTTCCTTAATTATCACATCAGGAAAATGAAATGTCAATTTATTGATGACATACACGTCAAGTTTGTGTTAATGTGACTTTGACTAAAAATCATTAAACCCCGTTTTTTGTGTCTCCTGTAAAATATGTTCTGTGAGGGTTACCCCTTTTTACCTAAACACGATCGAAATGATATTAAAATTTATTATAATTGCAAAGAAACATATAGAACAATAACATCGAAATTAGATAAATAGCAGATGTCATCTTTTTACACAACAAAGTAACATAAATGAATTCACAGATATTTTACGTGAGCGGTATATTATTTATGCAGGTGAAATATTTTTTGTCACTTTTCTCAACATAATTATTAAGGAACTATTTCTAAGCTGATGTTACGCTTTTTTCGTTTTCTTTGCTAAATTATAAACCACAAACCGCAGTTTTGAAAATACTTTTTTTTCATTAAAATTACCGGTATATACGTACATACTGTGCTGACCTAGCTAGTTTTTCTCTCAGTGATAGTATTTTTCCTATTAAACATCCAAAAGTTAATTCATAAATTTAAATTATGTTTTGAAAAACGGGCTTGTGTTTGCATGCATCGCAGTGTTTACTTATTACTCGCTCGGTTGCATATAATTCCGTTTTTATCTCGTTTACCACTTTGACCTATTTTCCTATGTCAATAACAGATCATACCACAAAACTTGCTGTTATGCTGTTTTCGACGGCATTTTTTATGTTGGCTTATATCACAGAAATATAATATGAGAATTGTTTTTTACGTTATTTATTTGTTCATTGACAATTCTACAATATTTCCAAAACAATATTAGTTAGATACAAAATACAAATAACAATTTGACGATAATTTTGACATTGTAAAAATACCACTGTGTCGTCAACTAAGTCTTAAATATGCTATATTTTTCGTACTATTGTTTTATGAATATTAAAGAATATAATTAACAATATAGAAAATAATTGAAAGAATTCTGTTGATGGTGCAGCACAGTGACGGCGAACCTCTTTGAGAAGTGGGTCAAATTTTGTTCATTATTTATTTAAATACTAGCCCGTGGGTCAGTAAATCAGTGGTGTCATTTGAAAAGGGCAGGGATATGGTCAAAAGACTGTCACGAGGCATACACAGGTAAATGATACAATAAAAAAATATTTAACCAACGTCACGCAGAAATGTATTTTTTATAAATTCAACATGAAGTATTTATACTTGAACTTATTAATATTTTCAATTTTCTGCTGTCCCTTTTATGATATAAAAATAAGTTCATAAAAATCACCACGTAGCTCATTTAAAAGGGTCTCATGGGTCAGTAACTAACCCGCGGGTCATAGGTTTGTCATCACTGGTATAACATAACACTGGGCGGAATCATCGGCTTCGAATTTTACATAAAATTAAATAGGCCCTGAAATGCAATAAAAAGTAATCGCGAATGATACGCAGTGCCCCGCTTTCGGACAATAAAATTCAACATATAAAGACAATGAACGATGGCTTTAGAGAAAGAAGTGAACAAATTTAATAATCTCTTGACTGCCGAACAAACGAAGGATATAGTTACAGAAAATAGCGTAGCTAATTTATATGCTACTCCTATAAATACATTATTCACATAATACATATTTCGACTCAACGGCGAGTTTAAATGCGTTACTTTAACTTGTATATAGGGGTAGTTTGACAAAATATTCGCACCCCCACATCGTCAGTCAACGAGTCGATTTTTGATATCAAGTTATTTCTTTCTTGGCACCTTATGAAGTTTTCTTTTCTGTAATAAGGACAGAATCTCCTCAGGAAACCATTGCGTCTATGAAGTTTTTATCTTCGTCAAACTACGTGTGGAATTATCGACTATGGTGTCACATTAAAAATAATGCGAATTTAATATTCACTTCATTGTCAATACATCACATCTGAAATCAGCCTATTTTTATCGTGTGTCTGTTTATTTAAAAAAAAATCTTGTAAAAATTAGTTTTCTATAAATGTCGCTAAATACTAACTACAAAGTTATTGCATCGTCGTCCAAAATTATTTTTTAATTGTGAATGAAAAGTAATTATACTACGCTAAAATAAGAATGGAATCTGAGTTGGTGAAATTAATTAAAACATGAAATAATATGATGTTTTTATATTTTTATATTTTTCACAACGCCCACTTTTTTACGACTTAGAAAAAAATGAAATACACTTGAAAAATCTGTATTTTTTTTCTAGTACTGAAAAATATTTTTAAATATTAAGTTTAGCAGATATTTAAAGAACAGTGAACTCACTTAAAAACAACATTCCTAAATTAATTGGATATTTTGATGATGGATAAATCAGACGGAACTTTCTTTATTGCGTTCTCAATTTGTATAATAAAGTTCGTTTATTTCTCGCTAATATTATTCTTATCTATTTTTCACTGTCATTTTCTGTTTTTTAATGTTATGCATGAATTATATTTCAAGGTATCCATCCATAACTGTGTTCAGGCAACACTCTTCTTTCGTCCCATGATAATATATTTTTCACTGTGCATGTTGATTAATGAATTAAATGATCATTTGCTGTAATGAAACATGCACATTGTAGATATAAATAAGCTAGTATTTACTTAGTTAATGTAGAACGTTTATTTTTCATTGTTATATTCGGTTTTCTAAAACATTGATTAAACACGTGATCGAAAGTTGACCAACCAATTACTCTCGAGTATTTTTAAAATTACATACTAGTATTAACACCTGGAATACTTAAATATATATTTTTTTGTATAAACTTTAGATACGTTCATTACTTTAGCATCTAATCTTAGTAAGAGTATAAATGCAAGCCCAAAACATGAAATGTGCATTAGAGGAAAGAAAAGTATTTTATTTTATGTTATGAGTATTGTTTTTTGTATTCCTTATACATTTTGAAATGTCTTGTTTATTTGATGGAAAGCCTTCCATCTTTCTACCTAATTATTACTAATTATTAATATCGTTTAATATGCATTCGTTAACATGCATCCGGCATACATTTCTTATTTCACTAATTTATATTTAAAAAAACACCGAGTATAATTTAATTTAGTACAGGTTCAAAAAAATCTGTTGATAGATGATATGTTATTTCGATCTTCGAATACATACATACTAAACATAATATTGGTTTTTTTAATAATCACTGAATAAAATAAACGAACAATGTATTCGACGTGGTTGTTATCTTAGCCCTTTCTACTCGGAGCCGTATTAGTAGTAAACAAGCCGTAAACTTGGAAAAAATCGTTCTTGAAAGTCTTATCTATAATATTGACCTAATGCAATGTAAAATATTTGCAGGTGAACGTATAAATAAAATACGTGTTAGATTTCGTACTTCTAAATGGTGCACTAAGTGCACCGTCCGAGTTGTACTAAACCAGGGCAGAGCTGTGGTGAGCCTAACTCACACAACCAGTGGTAAGAGGTCGTCCATACAATACGAAACGCTCTTGATGGGGGGAGAGGTAACCAACATCGTCTACATGGCGTTACTTAGAGGAGGATGGAATAATTTTTATTGTTACGTAACACTTTTCCCTTTAAAAAATAGGATAGTAGTTGATCATAAATTTCATTCCTATGTAATGCGGAAAGTTACGTAACCTTTCAGATGAGGGTGGGGGGGGGTTTACACACTGAATGTCTACATGGTGTTACGTGGAGGGGGAAGGTAAAAATACGTTCCGCGGTTTATGAACTGATTGCCTTCATGGTGTTACATAGATGGGGGAGGGTAAAAAAAACGTAAGAAAAAACGTTCCGTAGTTTATGGACAACTCTAAAGGTATTGTGTTGAATATGTATACAATTTGTATAAACAAATAACTATATTTTTGCAATAGTATTTCAGTGTTTTTACACGAACTTTAGTGTCATCTGTTTAATTTTTTTCAAATAATAGTAATGAATAATTTTATTAATACACTGTCAATTTTTGGGCTTTGTGACATGTTGCGGATTTGGGAAAGATAATAAAGTTATTCACCAAAATCTACAAATGGGCCTGAAACGTAAAACAGTCGCTGTTCTGTGTTATAACTGACATACGAGTACGTACGAGTAAATCAACGACTCTCCTTTTAATATTATTATATTCAAAATATTCCTTGTGATATACATAATCCACCTTATTCTGGCTTTAAATAATAATTATTACTAGTGAAAATTAACCCAGCTCTCTTTATCAACGGGCTTTCACTAGGCACAATTAAAATAAACCCTTCTATAATATTTATACGAGCCGTAAAATATATTCATGATAATATGATCATCTTTTTAATTAATTGCAATTACCTTGATTAGGGTAGCTATTTAACCATGAAGGTGCGGCTGATTTTTGTAAACAGATTATATGTAAAATATTAACAAAGCAAGGTTGTTTTTTTATTTACTGTCAACTAGTCATTTCGTGAATTTTTCACATATGATTTAGTATTATGTAAAACAGTGTTTTTCAACCGGTGATCTATGGACAGTCGGTGAGAAATTGAGTAAATTAAAAATTATCGTTGGCTATGTTCAATGTCGGTTTTTTTCTTTTAATTAAGCATTTAAATGACAAAAAAATATTCTTTTGAATATACGTAATGAAAAAAAGCGATCTTTGGACCAGATAACTGATGTACGGCAATTTCTATCGAAATAAGTTTTTATTTCAGTCTTGATAGTTCGCCGGTCCGTAACTTAATTGCTTTATTTTTGTATGTCCACGAGTGTAAATAGAGACTCTATTTGATACGTGATTTTCATCATTGTTAAACGTACTCGTGTCTATACTGGTCATGAAAACAGAGACTATGTGGTACGTGATTTTCATCACTGCTATATGTACTCATATCTATAATGGTCATGAAAATAGAGACTGTATGTGATATGTGACTTTAACACTGTTAGACGTACTCGTGTCTATACTGCTTATGTCCACAAATGTGAAAAGATTGAATACCACTGATACTTAAGCGTGTGAGCTCACGGTGCGCTAAACAATATTTTACGTGAAAAATAATTTCGTCGTCCCCGATTCTAGACTTCTTTCAGCGAAATATTTATGTCTTTTCTACTTGTTTTTAAACCCTTGCAA
>JAPMAG010001568.1:0-12263 GCA_036584685.1 Rhyacophila sp. Rhy_31_5
ACCACTGTATTGCCATTTTAACATTTAAATTATAAGCTCAGTCAATTTTTTCCACAATTTTCAAAGCATCATAAAATTCATTTTTAAATTTTGAAATAGAGTATCCTTTGTCTACTATATTGGGACTCAAACGAGGGCATTTTATTTTCTCTTCTTCATTGAGATATATTTCAAAATCGTCTTCAGATTTAGCAGTGTCAGATAGAGATGATGATAATTCAACTATTGAATCATCAAAGCTGCCTGATGTCGTCTCGTTACTGCTATACACATTCATTATTACGCAATTAAAATTTCATAAATTTTGTAATTAAAAAAAATTAACTTCAAAGAAAAAATGATCAGAGTCGCTCATTTTTCACGACTCCAGCTCTGACTCCGACTCCGACTCCACAGCTCTGGTTAATATGGTGTAGCAAACAAAGAGGAAGTTTGCTTTTTTATATAAACAGTTAATGTTTTAAAGGCAATGAGACTAATTAAAAGGTGTTTGGATTATTCATAAGTCTCCAAGAATCAATTAAGATGATACACATCTATAGACTTGTAACATGGAGCTTGACGAGAAAATAAAAAAGAACACGAATATATTTAAAAGTACACGCACTGAAAAACTGAGAACGTAAATAATAAATAATATTGAATTCTTACCAATGTTAACGTTAAAAACAAATACAATTTCATGAGAGGCTCACGTTGTTAAGTATATCAAATCTAGAGCTTTTAAAAAGCTTATTTAAATGATTCTGTTATACGTTTTATAAGTCGCCCTTGTAGGTAAGTTAATAGCATATCCTACTCACGAGACGAGAGTTTGGGGTTGAAATCTCGTAACTGACAAAAACTCTACTTATTTTTTCTTTTGCATTTTAAACCAGGATATAGACCCAATTGGTTAAGCTAATAAATAACTGACAATTATTATTATACTTATAAAAAAAATTGTCAAATCAATCTTAACAGTATGAAAATCCATATGCTTCGTTTCAGAGTGGATATGGTTAAAAGACATGTTTCAAGGACCTGGAAATTATGAACGAATAACATTACGATAAACATAGAAAGGTTTATCGTAAACTGGTCTATCTACCTGAATGACTCATCGATATCACCAAAAATAGCTATATAGAATTGTTTATAATAATATTTTTCTTTTAAATCATAGAATACTTTGTTTCATTCGTGCATTTTATTTTTACTTGCCTAATACATATAATGCATAATAATTTATTAAATTTATATGTTTGTAATTTTTTTATTGCAATTTCAAGTGTGTCTATATGTACTCGTAGTTATGTAAATACATAAAAATATATTAAATATTTCTAAAAACACGTTTTGGATACGGGCAATGTAATAAAAACACTAGCCGGTAAAGTTACACGGGAAGGAGACGAGAAAAGGCACTTACTAAAATTCTTTTTGTGAAATATTCCGCAGAATTTTTAATATTGTATCTCTTGTAGAGAATACTATATTTTAATTTGGCAGAAGATAAGGAATTTCCAGCATAGCTAAAGTAACAAAAAAGTTCAACAAATAATTTGCAAAGACTTTTATACATACATATTTTATATATTGAAAATTATCATGAGCAGTCTACTTTTCCTAAACACACAAATTTTATGGCATTATGTGTCTTTGTTCCGTAGCTAAGTAATCATTCTTTTATTAAATTTTTTTATCACATAAAAGCACCCGTGAAAATCTTTAATCTTAAAAGAAGATAAAAAGCTATTTCCAAATCTTTTTTTGACTATTCTTTCTCTGGATTTCAGCAAGGGCAAATGTTGATTTCAAATCACTAAAGACCCACGTCCTTAAATTAAGTGAGATGGGTTGGGTTTTTGGAGTAACCCTTTTTAACTAAGTGGAAGATATTTATAGTTATTTGTACTCGAGCCAAAATTTGCAACTCTACCTAAATTGAACAGACCCAAATTAAATTATTTGTATGATTTATGCGTATTGTTGAAAGGGGATTATTTTCGATTTACAATGTTTAATTAAGTATTTTATTGAGTATTTCAAAATAAATTATAATAACAAGAACGCGCTGGCTTGTCAGTAAACAAAATATTTACCATCAGTTATAATGATTTATTGTTTTTATAATACATTAATAAAACAAAGCACTTTTAAAATATTTTTGTAATCATTGGGCTTTCAACACGAGTAAGTCTAAAAATATGACTGTGGTATTCACAAAATACTACGTAAATTAATTGATTTTTTTTCTTTATAAAAAAAAACCATTGACTACATACAGAAAAGATTCCAAACATTGATACTTACAAGTACAGTAAAATATATTTTAATTGACTTTACTTTACATAATAGTACATACATTATGTTTTTTTATTTATTTTACTAATTTATACTAAAATAAATTAAATATACAACAAAATACATTATTTTTCTACAAAAAGGGAGCATGTCTTTCTAAGGAGCTACACCGTTTTCTTTTATTCATTCATCAATTGCGCTTTATAGTTATATTATTTTTATCATATGTATACTCGTACGTACATATTCAATTAATAATACAACTAAAAACTACATAATTGGTTCAACAAGAGAAATAAATATTTCAGTGACAGCGGTTCAAAAAGTCTTTTATCTTACGGTGATTTTATTCTTTAATTACTTCTAAAAAGACGTGTATGTCAAGGGTTTTTCATTACTATTGATCGATGTGTACGCCATTTTTTTTTATTCTTCGTATATTTTATAACGTGTAACATTAGATTTTTTGATCATTCCATTTCTTGGGCGCTGGGCAATATACTTAATCATTAATGTTGACCTGTTAATAATAAAATATTTTAAATAATATAACTTGAGTTTATTGCACGCGTTTGGATACTATACATTATTTATTATTGCAGTCTATCGGTATTTAAAAAATGTTTAACCGATATAAATTATATCCAAAACTTGATTCCAATACAAAATTTGACAATCGTGTATAATCTTTTCACTTTTCACTTCAAAACATGAAATATTATATTACTAATCGACTCTGTTGGAATATTATACAACATATACTGACATTGGTACAATATATATGGAAACACGAATTTATAAGTTATGCTTCAAATTAATAATGAAGATTTATATTTACAAAGTACTCGGAAGCATAAAAATGAAATCTTTCCATTTTTAATGTTTTTTTTTCTGTAAAATGTTTAGAACAAAATTTCATTTTATATCAGGATAAAGTTACCCTTCAATTAAAATTTATAAAATACTGACGAAATTCTAACATTGGATACTCAATATTGTTCAAGTATTCTTGGAAAAGGTGAATAATTAATCAATATTCCTTAACATTTTATTATACGCATTTATAACATTTCGGCTTAAAATAATGTTTTATTTCTAAACATGTTAACTTCTCTGAATATCTTTTGAATTTATCTGCGTAGAATATATAATAAAACAACAGCACATTTTTATTTCTGAGTATTTTAAAAATAATATTGGTTGCTTTTTTTATAACAAAAATATAACATGCGTGTACATTTTTATTGACTTTAAATGAATATCAATTAATGAACTTACTTTAAATGCATTTAACTATTAGAGAAATCTTAGATAAATATCAGAAAAAAAAATTATAACCAAAAAAACCTTTATTAGTTTTTAAAATTTTTGTAAAATAAGTTTTATATTACTACCATTACTGCACCAAAATGGGACACACGGTTCTTTACAATCTAAGATTGCCTTAAGTTTTTTTTCAGTTAATAGATTTGAATTATTAAGTCAATCTATTAGGTTTGTGTCCAGGATACAAATACACATTGATCCTGTTTAGTCAAAAGGGATTAACCGTCAGTTATTTGAAATGTACATTTATTTGAAAATCACAATGTACAGAACTAACCATACGTTTTGGCAAAAAGAATTAAACCGAAAACACCGAATTATTATCGTAATTCAGTTTGAGACTAAAAAACTGACCTACTAAGTTGGCAAGGAAAGAAAAAACATTAAACTTCAATTTTAATGACTTTCATTAGATATATTTGTTTAATTATCAGATGAGGAAAATGAAACAACAATTCATTGGTCAACATGCATTTCAAGTTTTTGTTATTGTGACTTTGACTAAAAATCATTAAAACATGTTTTTTGTGTCTCTTATAAAAATTGTTTTGTAAGGGTTTATCCCTTTTGCTTAAACGCGGTCGACATGAATACATTTTTATTAAGTTGCAACCTACAGATTTACAACCAAAGCGACTGTACATATATTGACCAATTTATTGCAAGCAATATATAAATAATATCTATTACTATTTTATTGGCTAAAGTAATATTGTTTCAAATCATCATACTATCCATAAAATAATACATTTTACAACTGGCAAGTGACTTATTATTCAAGCCAGAAGCATTCGATGTTACGTTTAGTCGTATTATAAATAACAAAGATGTGCGTGATGAAAATTACATGAGTAACATTTGTAAACTGTCAGGAGTTATCCTTTTGATATGTATATTGTTGAAAATATCGATATATGTATACGTAAGTTGATTATATTATACCATAATACTCTACTATTAACCTTTTCTGTGCCAAACATAATACTACAATCCGACAAGCATACATTTTAAACCAAAAAATAGAACCTTATGTTATTCCTTTTAAAATACATTGAATGTTTCTTTTTAAATACTTAGTTTTTATGATTATAATATAGTCGTATATTTGTGATTTAAAGTATAAAAGTATACAATATATTCAAATTTGTCTCGCAAACTACATTCTAAGATGTGCGAGTTTCAGGCACTAAACCGGTGAAATTTTAGAGCGTTTTATGAATTCAGTTATATTCTTTTTTACAATAAATCTTCTTGTTAAAATGACCTTATTTTTACTGCTTTGAACACTGTAATTATTTTAGAAGGACATTTGTTTAAAAGAAAGTTTTTTCTTGTATAAATACAATTTATTGAGTCCAAAATTTAAACCCTAAATTATATAAGCTTTTGAAAAGATTAACCAATCAGTCTGTTTATAATATAATGAAATACTCGTATTTCTTTTAATTTATGCTTTTATTAAGTGAAATGACAATGAATTGTATAAAGAAACTAACACAATAACTGTATGTTAAATTCCTTTTACAAATCTTCAACAGTGAAATGGAATTAAACGATCCTAAAAACTTTAATAGTATTCACAATTAACTCTCCCAAGGATATCCACGCCACGCCTACTTTAAAACAACCTCAAAAAGTTACTCGGCGTTAAACACTACGACTTTAAATAATCCTTTTAATCAGTGACGCAACTAGACTATAGAAATATTAACCATTCATAGTTCATAATATTAACTATTTGTGCCAAAACCATAAGTACGACTTCATGTTACTGCATATGATATCTGAGTTGTATTAATTGTATTGTTTTACTACAATCTATTTGCTATTTGAACTTCTGTAGAGGTTTATTGTGTAGTTTTTTGTTAGCAAATATTTGAATAAGATTCATTATATGAATGTGCGTGAAATACTATTACGATATATCTAACAATTTCTATAGTTTACCATAAAAGTACACATTATAATAAAAACAATTTATTGATTTATATTCAAAAGCAAAAATTTTATAATGAATATCGACCCTGTTTAGACAAAGGGGGTTAACACTCATAGAACAAATTGTACAGGAAACACAAAAAATGTTTTTTAATGATTTTAAGTCAAACACAAACTTGAAATGTATTATGACCAATACTCGCAATTTGGTATTTTATTTTCTTTTTTCTTTTAACCATGTCCGCTCCGAAACGAAGCATATGAAGCTCTTCAATGTGAATAATGTTTTGTCAGTTTTTACGAGTAATAATTGTCTATTATTAACTCAACCGTTTCGGGTTCGTGTCCTGGTTACAATTCAAATGAATAAACATTTGTAAAATTTGTGACCACCATGGACCTCAAACGCGTGACCCTCGGCTCGTGAGTCAGATGTCTATCCACTCACCCACGTGGACGTCGTATTATATTATACTGATCATATAATTTTAAAAAAACTACTAAAATTGAGGGTTAATGTTTTTTTCCTTTCCACACAAATATAGTAGGTCGTTCTTTTTTCAAAATCTAAAGCTGAATATCGATAATAATTTGGCATTTTCGACTTATTTCTTTTTGACACAACTTGTATTTAGTTGTATACATTGTGATTCTCAAATTAAAGCACTTTTCAAAAAAATGAGGATTATACTCTCTTACCTGAACATGGTCAAGATACGAGTATATCATAACGAATGTGTTTTAATTTTACAAATTGTATACTTAAAACCATTTGATATTAATTTGTTATTAAAATAAATATATTATTTAAAAGCATCATAATAAATTGAGTTTATGAATTGAACCCTTTTAATCAGAGAAAATCGTGTACAAAACTTTTCTCTACGCAATTTGTATTACCAAAAATACGATTTTATCTCAAGTACAAGTAGCTGCTTAATGAGGAAAATTACAGCTAAAGAAACGAAAATTTCTAGAGCACGGTTGTGTGTTAAATCATTAACTTCGTGAACAGAATTTACTGTAAAAAAAAAGAAAAGAATTTCTTTGGAAATGTTTAACGCTTATAGTGCGCTAGAAAATAAAAGATACAGTAACACGTTTCATTTTAATTTTTTATGATTCGGTAAACAAAAAAACTTGCACTTTCATTGTCTACATAAAAATATTACCTTTATTTTTATACTCGTTGTGTTTGCAGGTTTATTCATATAAGTTGCTAAAATTTCAAAAAAACATTTTTCATACTATTTAATAATGTTTAATACAAATGACGATCAGGATTTTCAGAAAAAGAACATATGCTCATGTAGATAAATATTATATAACATCATCATCAACCACAGCCACATAAAGACCTTTCATAGTTTCTTCTTGTCTCTATTGTATATATAAATTCTCTGCTGCGTATTTTTGTAGACCTCAATCATCGTTTCAATCTAATTTTTTTGGAGTTAGTCCTGTCTTGATGAATACCATATAATATTTATTGTGACAACTCCTTCGCTCTCTGTTAAACGCATTTCCACGTCAAATTGATATGTATGCAATCGTATTTTACTACCTTTTATACTTTTTTTATAATTTTTAGTTTTAAATTTATGTATATTGACCTCTTCAGAGTGACTTTTGTAACTGCGGTTGCACAATTGGATGAAAGTTTTTTCATAAGCTAGCTTTAATTTTTTATTTCATGCAATACTATTATTATTTAATGTGTATTTGTTGCATAAATTACATATACGAGAATTATATTGCTTGATGCTTGACGTAAATAACCCTTATACCTCTTCAAAGCGAATTTTGAGCGGACGTATTTGTGCATCCATACTCCTGGATAGGTTAAGTATATTTTTTTAATTTTGAAATTATGATTAAATTGTTTAGGCAAACATTTAAATTATTACTAATACGACATCAACCATGTTTACGTAAAAGATATTAACCTCACAGAACAAATTTTGCAGGAGGCAACACGTTTTT
Organism: Rhyacophila sp. Rhy_31_5; assembly: GCA_036584685.1. Taxonomy (NCBI): domain Eukaryota; kingdom Metazoa; phylum Arthropoda; class Insecta; order Trichoptera; family Rhyacophilidae; genus Rhyacophila; species Rhyacophila sp. Rhy_31_5. Next base: position 7,534 of record JAPMAG010001568.1, read on the forward strand.
GAAAGATTTTTAGGCAACGTCACATTAACATACTCGTAAACTTAAAGTGTATGATGACCAACAAATTTGTGTTTTATTTTCCTGATCTGATAATCAAACAATGTATTAAAGGAAAATCATTAAAATTGAGGGTCAGTGCGTTTTTATTAGCCATACAAAAAAATTAAAGCTGGCTTTCGATAATATTTCGGTATTTTTGGCTAAATCACTTTTAACAGAATGTGTATTTATTTGTGAATATTGTAATTCTTAAATAAAAGCACTTTAAAAAATGAGGGTTAAGCTTTTTTGTCTGAAAAGGGGCAATGTTAGTGTGAATCTTTTTTAGTCATCGACTTTATTTATTGCTAAGAAAACTCATGTTAGGACAAGATTAAATTATTTTGAAAAATGACACCCTTCACATCTTTTCCATTGCGAACTCATACTCGTAGGTTTCCTGTGACCCAAAAAAATAAAAAAGAGGTTGCACGCTTTACATTTCACTCTATCAAGAAAATATGACTGAATGGATTGTGTTCCCATTGAGTGATCTCTAAAGATGCGCCCCTGTTGTGGCCGTATTACATTTATAGTTTCATTTCGATCAAACTCAATTGGACTATTTTCTTCGATGTAAAAATGCTGGATTCAGATCATTTCTGAAGGCGAAAGAATATATTCTTTGATATCCATTATTAGGGTATTATTTTATTTGACGTCACCTCGTCTTTTAGAACATGATTATAAACAGGAAATTTCCAAAATTGTTGTTGTTCACATAATAAATACTAATTATATTCTTACTCAGTTAAACAGACTAATATATATATGTTAATACGAAATTGCTGAGTCAGGTTTCTTTTTTATTACAAAACCTTTTTTTTTCAATTAAAATAGATATATCATTGACAATTATATTAAAATATATAACAAATAACCTATTTAAAAGATACATTTATATAAAAAAATCAAGGGTTTTTTTTCTTTTAACCATATCCGCTCCGAAATGAAACATATGGATATCTACAATGTGAAGATTGCTTTGACAGTTTTTTACGAGTAATATTCGTCAATTATTAGCTCAACCGTGTTGGGTTCGTGTCCTGGCAATAATACAAATGAATAAATATTTTTAAAATTTTGCAACCAACACGGGCCTTGAACCCGTGACCCCCACTTGATAGGCGTACCCGCTACCCATTAACGAGGGAGACAATGGAAACACAACATGTAATAATGGTAAATTTCATCATATAAAAAAGTGTGCATTTTATGTTCCAGGCCGATTTTGTTTGGCCGTCATTTTGATTTTGCTGTCACTAGCTAGTTCATATTTAAAAACTTTTAGAAAGTGATCGATAACAATTTATTATGGGGCATCTAACGCCCCAACAATGTGTTGAAGTTATTAAAACATTGTATTTAAATAATTGTTCAATTGTGAATCCGTGAAGAAAATTTCGTATTTTTTATGTAAATCGTGTGATAAGCAAGTAAATCATTCAGTATATTATGAACAATTTTGAAAATTTGCATACACTGGAAGATAAAACAATGTCTGGGCTACAACGTATCCAACGCGCGACAGAAAAGATTGATCCGATGAATGTTGGTGAATGTTCATCTTCTTCAACTTTTAGAACAATGCAACTGTGCAATAATAATAAATCTTGTTGTATTGTTTGTGTTAGTTGCTTTGAATAATATAAATGATACTTTATTTCATTGTATATGAGCACAATACAAAATACAGAATATGTTATCAATTTAATACGATTCGTTTCTTAGTATTTCTCGGCGATAGTACGGTCAATTTGAAGTGAGTTGAAACTGAAGGTGTAACTTGGCCATCACTCTACCCAATTTCACGACCCAAGTTTGTGTTGCGGTTTCCGCTCGGGTTTAGGTTCGACAGAACCGTTTCAGGTCTAATCTTATTGGACGATTGGGCGACAAGAGGGTGGATGCATTATTTCACACCCTCGTCAAAATGTCTCCACGGTTTTACGAAGCAATTTACATAAGTGCTACTACCCTAGACCTTCTTCTCACGCCGATACGATCCGATTGAGATCGATTCTATTTCGGTGAATACAAAATGCCAACAACTCCAGAAAGTTGACAAATATTTATATTTGCCGATGTTTATTCAATATGCCTTCGTTGTCACAACATGACAGTGATTTCGCTCCAATTTAATTTTGCAATACCCATTTTCGCTCTAAAACGGATAAATATAGAAACCTTAAAGTAAGATGTATTGTACAGTTTTTAGCTACATAAATATATTTTAAATCTTAGACTCATTCTTTTTATATTTTTAATAAAGTAAAAAAACTCTTTAAAAAAGAATTTTATTTGACTTTAACTCAATTTTTTGCCTCGATCCGTGAATTACCAGTTCAATTGACGATTTAATTATAATTTCATTCATACGAGTATCATATATTGTCCTTACAACACTATTACTACCACTCAATAGTGTATAATAAAATATATTGAAGATGTTAACGAATGTTATATATAATTACTTAATGAATGGAAACTTGCTTTTAAAAATATATTTTTCTTGGCATTATAAGGTTTTGAATGTATAATTCTATTTTACTCACAATATTTTATTTTATCATTACTTATTTTAATTGGAATCAACAAATTTCACTGTTTTCGTGTTTACAAAAAAAAATGCATTAAAACCGTTTTCACTAGAATTACAATTTCACTGATTAAACTATACATTAATATTTGAATTTTTTTTTTCAAAAAGATTTATTTGTGGTATTTTTTTAAATTTTCAGATATTTAATTAATCGTTTCTAAATGTGAAATGAAAATACCTTTACAGGCTCTATTTTTAATGACACGTCATTATCATTATCACCATTTTAATTGTGACGTTATGATATATAGTTTTAATCCATTTAATATACAGTTATTTAAAGTATGTACCTACATTATTGTTTTATTACAATTTTTTCATTTATCAAACAAACAATCGTTTTATATAACGCAATATTGTAATTCATTGCTAATACATTATTTATGAATTCCAGTTCAATATACGAAAACAAACAAAATCTTGACTTTTCCTTGCTGTTGTATTATTCCATGCAATATATACTTGACCACTAGACGTCCTCAGTTTGAGAATATAACTCGTTTAAAATATTCATGATTTTCTCATAACAGATGTTGCCCGAGAGAGCGTTACGGACAACGCAATACAATTTTCTATTCCAATATTGAACTCCCACAACTTACCACTATTCATTGGAAGCATTTCTATGCTACAATAAGTCTGTTTTTCATATTTATATTTATTTTACTACCAATTTTCAATAACAAATAATCAAATATATTTAGAATGACAAAAATATATGGCAGACATAATATCAAATAACTATAAATTTAATAAATTGTTATTTTTTTAAGTTTCAGCATTAAGCATAAAAATTATTCAACATACACATATTCTTTTTCTTTTTACCATATCCCCTCCGAAACAAATTTTATGAATATTCACAATATGAAGATTGTTTTGACAGTTTTTTTTACGAGTAATAATTATCAATTATTAGCTCAAACGTTTCGGGTTTGTATCTGGCTACAATACAAATGAATAAACATTTGAAAAAATACACATATACTCGTAGGTACAGTTTCATTTTTAAAACTATGATAATGAACAGCATCTTAATGAAAGTTATTATTTCTTTTAAACATCAACAGTTTCACCATGGTACATTGAAGATAAACTTTTTAAAACATAGCTTTAATTTTTTTTATTAACTTTCATATGTTTCAATATTAATTACAGGTTGTCAAACAATTTCCATTTTTAAAAATTACTCGTTTGATAAATTGAACATACGAGTACATCAGAGTGTACTGAGAGAAAATTGAAGAAATGTACATCAGGATATAAACGGATACAGTTCATTTTTTTCGGGCGTAAATTTACAAATGCATTCTTAATTTATATATATATATATTATTTATTATGTTTCGTGTATATTTTTCAATTTTGAATGATTGTTTTCAGAGTGGTATTTATGAAACCTACAATTAAAACTTTTATGCAAATAATAGAAACATATTTTACTAATATAAATAACCACATATATTTTTAGTTTTTACAAAAAACATAACAAAAGATATGAACGTCACTGTTTGAAAATTTTCATACAGTAAGCATAATATTATGTAAAATTCACCGATACCATATTTGTAAAGAATACACTATTACGGATGCAGCTTCGGTAAATATTTTTCTAGCAAATTTATAAATGAACAAGTTCTCAATTTACCAGATCAAGGTTAAGCGGCAACTGGTTTAATTTACAATTATTTGATTAAAGATAAAAATATACAATCATTTACATCACTGAAGAACGATAAAGAAAATCTGTCAAATCTACTTAATTGAAAAACTTTTGTAAAATTTTCGTGACACTGACAAAAGAATTATTATTATGTTGATCAAGTAGTTTTTGAGGCTTTTAATAACGGTTCTGTATAAACTCCTTAAAAAGTTTAATAAAGTAAGCTTTCATTGCTTTTGATTGATGGTCGCTAAATTGGAAATGTTTGAGCAAGTAATACTTTTAACGTTTGCTTAATAATTCTCAAACTTTATGCGTCACCCACAATTTTCATACATATTGAATTATATCTCTGTAATGTTTTATTTTTAATAGTTCGTCCTCGTTAGGTTAGTTGGTAGTGCGTACGCCTATCAAGCGGGGATC
>JAPMAG010001570.1:0-12261 GCA_036584685.1 Rhyacophila sp. Rhy_31_5
AAGCCTAATTTCGATAATAATCCGGAATTTTAGATTTAATTCCGTTTGACAGAACGTGTACTTAGTTGTGTATCGTGTGTTTAGGTGTGATTCTCATATAAAAGCGCTTTTCCATAAACAGAGGCTTGCGCCTTTTTACCTAAGCAGGGTCGATTTGTTTTCACTTGACCCTTAATAACTACAATTAAACATCTTTGGGTTTTTTTTCATTTTTGTCAAGCAAATTACATACTCAGTCGAATGGTATGAAAAACAGATAATAATTAGGTGCCAAAGTTGCATTAAAAATGAAAGTTCTTCCTGCGTTAGCTTTTGTACCTGAAGAACATCTCATTTAATAGTCTGATGTTTTTTGTGACGAAAATGTGTTTCTTGAAGAAGTGCAGCCCATAATTTATTACATTAATTTTGAAATTAGATTTGATTTTGAAGACACGTGAATTGATTGGTGTCTAAAGCAAAGACATCAGCATCCATTTCGTTTTCTTGTAAGGGGTCGTCCATAAACCACGTAAGGCTCTTGAGGGGGAAGGAGACGTGACCACCAACGTCTACAACGTATTAAAAGTTGTGGGGTGGGTTAATTTTTATTGTTACGTAACACTTTTCCTTCTTAAAAAATGTATATGAGGTGATTATAAATTGTATTCCGATTTTACCTTTTCTGTGCCAGGCATACTGTCACAACCCGGTGAACTGAATTTTTAAGCAAAACAGAACCTAAATATTTCTTTTAAAAGTTTATTGACTGTTTTTTTATCGTGACTTTGTTTTTAATGACCAAATTATAATTATATCTCTGAATATATTTAAAAGCATACAAAATATCCAAATTTGTCTAGCAAACTACGTTTTAAGTTGTGTGAGCTAACTCGCTTCATGCTCTTAATCGGTTAATGTGGAAGCCTACGTAACTTTTCAGTGAAAGAATGGGGGCCAAGCTGAATGTCTACATGTTTTTACGTGGAGGGGGGAGGCTAAAAAAAGTAAGAAAAAACGTTACGTGGTTTATGGACGACACTTCTTGAAGGTGAATCAAAAACTAACAACAGCGTCGAAGTTTGGCATATAGCAAGAGTGGCCAATATATGGCAATACGCCAAACATAGCGCATTGAATGATTATAAGTGGCGCATTGCATCCTTGCACCTAGAATATAACCGTAGTATTATGACTTACTCCAACCGCGAAAGTAAGAAAGTGGAAAATGTGTTTGAGCTGTATTGCGCATCTGAACTGGCATGTGAATTACATGATGCATGGTATATCAAAGGTTGGCTATCCTAGCATAGAAGTTTCCAGGAGTTCATTTAATAAATTTTCTTTAAGTAACTCATTCCATTATTTCGAGCAGTTTTCTTTTCAAGAAATTGTTATTTTGTTATGTATTCACACTCCATTCAACATTTTATCTTGTAACTTATTGTAACTTGTATTGATTAGCCCTGGTGAATTACAAATCAATTGATATGTGGACTGTCACAATATTCCAGTCTCGTCACTGCTTGCCTAAGAGCAAACATAGTTCCATATTCAGTTCGAAATTATTAACCAACTTGAAGACTTCTCCATGGAAATTTATTGGTAAAGTGATTATTATTGTATAAAATAAATTATGTTTTATATTAAGTAAAGTAATACAGTATAAAATCGTGTTATTTCTTTAGTGAAACATAAAAAATTAAATAATTTGCTTTTTGGGGAAAAATTTTTTGAGCAATTGTTTTCGAACAATTTTCACCAAACCTTTTTCAATGTAAAACAGTAAAAGTATTCAATCATTATAAAATGGATTCTTAAATAAACATTCATTCAATTATTTACAACATGTTTTATGTTGTTTTCGGTATATTGAAATAATTGGAATCATTATTTATAGGCATTGTTTATTTTTACATATTTTGAATGAACAATTTTATTTTGGTTTCCATGTAAGAATACAGTGTATATTTTCGGTAGCAATAAGACTCCATCTTCATTTTCTTCTTTTATGTTATTTGCCTCGTAATAATAATGTTGGGTAATTATTCCATCCCACGCTAATGTAAACAAATTGAGCAAAAAGACAGCGGGAAAATAAAAATACACAGATTATCTGCATAAGTAGGTTCTCAAAACTGAATTAAGTCAGTTAGCCAGTTTCGAACGAAGACAAGCAATGTTGATAAAATAATATAAAAGAAAAAAAAGTATTTTTCTCAATTGTGCTGGGCCCATCCCGTGGGAGTTTTCGCTTTGCTTTTTCAATCTATGACATTTTTTTGTAATATAAACATCGTGCATCAAATACGTTTCCGAAAGAAAATATAAAACTCGGCGAAAAAAACCGTTACCGAAATCAGAAATAACAAACATTTTGAGAAACTGGCTGTATAAAAGTTTTGATATATTGTTAATGGAATCCATTTTAGAAATAATGTAATTTGGCAAATTTTGGTAGAATTTACTCATTGAAATGTACACGTAAATATATGTTTTTTTTAAATTCCATATACGCTCCGAGATGAAGCATACGGGATCTTCACTTTGTGATGATTCTGTTAACAATTCTAAATGATACTAGAAAGTAATGAATATTAGATGTCTTTATGGCATTTACAAAACCATACATAACTACGGTAAAGTAAAATAGGGGAAATTGTGTGTACGTATGAAGTATGAAAGACGATTGTTAAAAGCATCATTAGTTATTCATAATTTCAGCATTTAAGTTAAAATATGAGGGGTGTATTTCCAAAGTTAGCTTATTCCACTTTTCCACTCCGATTCCACTACAAAATTTTGGCAAATGCCAAAACCAAATTGTTTATTCTTTTTTTTAGTCATATCTGCTCCAATACGAAGCATATGGATCTCCACAATGCAAAGATTGTTTTGATAGATTTTTATACGAGTAATAATTGTCAATTAGTAGCTCAACCATTTTGGGTTCATGTCCTAGCTACAATACAAATGAAAAAAACATTTTTAAAAATTGCAACCACTTACGGGGTTTGAACCCACGACCCCCGCATGCTAGGCGTACGCTCTGCCAAGTAGCCTAACGAAGGCAACATATATGTAGATTAGTGGTAAGTATAAATTCTAACTAAAATCCTTTTTTTTCTTTTAACCAAATCCGTTCCGAAATAAACCAAATGGATCTTCATAACGTGAAGATTGTCAGTCAGATTTTTACAAGTAATAATTGTCAGTTATTAGCTCAACCAATTTGGTTCATATCCTGGCTGAAGCCCATGAAAAAACCTGTACAATTTTTGCCAGCTACGGTATTTCAACCCTAGTCCCTCAGCTCACGAATCGGATGCGCTATCTACTCAAACAATTAAGAATTTAAATTTAAAGAAAAGAAGAGAGGAAAATTAGGATGGTAATAATTATTTATTTATTCAAACCATTGCATTGATTTAGTCGATAATTTTAAATAAATAATATAATCAATACAAAACTTGTAAGATAATTGTCGCTTTTAGTGGCTCATTGGACATATTGTGTTGTTGCAAGTGCGAAATCTACAGGATCAATTTTATAACTAGTCATAATTCTTACAAAGTTTTGTTCATTTGTGTACGTAGTCAGAACATAAACACAAAATACTAGAACTAATAATAACAACCGTTGCTCATAAAAAAAATACTGTTAAGAAAAATTTTACATTTCGAAGATGCAATCTGCTCTATTCCAGAACCGGATGTAAATAAAGAGAAATAATTTACAATAGTGTTTTGTAATTTGAATTATTGCAAAAAATTAGATTGTCTTGTTGTCTTCAAAAGTTGTAGGCCAGATAGAAAGCCGGAACCGGCCTGCGGACCGCAGTTTAGTGATCGCTGGCCTCAAAATATTATGTGGCCTTGAATATAAAAACTATTATATTCTCCATATAAAATAAAACTTATCATCTTATTTGAAATGGAGCATCTTTACAGTGTTTCATTGTTGATAAAATAATTGTTAACTCTACTATTTTATTAGAAAAAAAAATATTTTATAACTATATTTGAAACTAAGTAATAATTGTGTAGGCATTTATTTAGAAGCTTAAAAATTCATCATTGCACTATAATATTTGTGTTTTTGTTGGTCTTTAATTCTGAAATCTTTGGGATTTTTCATTATTTTCTATTAATATTATTTTACTTGAAAATTAAGACGAAATTTTTACGTAGCCATGCATTTTTTCGAATCGTGCTTTGTACGAATGGAAGCTTTCTTATTTTAACGAATATTGATCTGTATTTACTCGATAAACTACTTAAAAAATCAAGAATATCAGCTTTTCTGCGTCGTAAAACCTAGAACTCATCCACCTAGTATCTCAAAATCATATGTATACCTTTTTTTCTTTTAACCATATCCGCTCCGAAACAAAGCATATGGATCTCCACAATGTAAATATTGCTTTGATTATTTTTTTACAAGTAATAATTATTAATTATTAACTCTAATTTGAACAATTTTGCAACAAGCACTGGCCTTGAGCCCGTATTCCCCGCTTGCTAGGCGTATGCGCTATCCTACAATAGCCTAACGAGGACGACGTACATACATATAAAGCAATGAATATGTTCACCAAAAATATATTGCGAGTTGACATCTTTCACTTGAGTGAGAATGTGTTCAAGCGAATTTCTATTCATGAATTCCCAATAGATAACAGAAATTATTAAACTCATTCAGTAGAATTCTTCATCTACAAATTCGTTTTCTGATATTTATTTATGTTCTCTAAATGTTAAAGCACATCTCTTCATATCTCAGATATTTATTGTTATTTTCATAGCGCCATATTATAAAAAAAACATTACATTGGTAACTTACCAAGTAAAAACATATCAAAGAAGTATAAAAACATGAATAAATATGCGTAATAAAAATGTATGATAATACTCGTAAAACACTCAATAATGAAGAATAAACAGTGGTTTATTCAGTGATTTTTTTTCATATAAATGATATCAAATTTTGTTCGTATATATTTTATGGTTACCTCTTATTTCTGTAATATATGTTTTTACTGTGGCTCCGTGGATTTGCTATATTTGGCATATTATGTTATAAACGCTTAAATAAAAAAAATATAATATCCACGACACATAAAACTGTACATGAACAAGCACATATATATATGTGTGTATATATCGACCGTGTTTAGGTAAAAGGGCGTAACCCTTAGTTTTTTGAAAAGTGATTTTATTTGAGAATCACAATCTACACAACTAAATACACGTTCTGTCAAAAAGGAATTCAACCGAAAATGCCAAATTATTATCGAAATTCAGCTTAAGATTTTGAAATAAGAATGAAGTTGTTACGAAAAAGAAAAAAGGATTAAACGTCAATTTTAAAGATTTTTCTTTAGTGACTTGTTTAATTATCAGATCAGAAAAAGAAACACTAATTTATTGGTCATCATGCACATAAAATTTGTATTAATGTGACTTTGACTAAAAATCATCAAAACACGTTTTTTGTACCTCCTGTAAAATTTGTTCTGTGAGGGTTACTCCCTTTTACCTCAACACAGTCGATGTAGTTATTACGGCTGTCCAATTTCAAAACCTGGTAAGTATTTCAACACAAAATGTTCAGGACGACTAATTTAGTTGTGGAATTATTGACAAGAATATACAGAAATAATTGCGGTGAACGAAACAGGAAAACAATATCAAAACCAGTGTGTGTATTTATCAATTTCATTGCCCAGTGAGTGAGTATTAGTTACTAGGTTTTAATATATTTTTTTAACTAAATAAGTTATGAAGTTGTTTTCGAGGAATGTATGGTTACTTGCAAGGTTTAGAAAAATTGATTTCACCCAGATAAACACTGATATACGAGTAAATATCGACATAAAACGAGTAGTATAACCTAGTAATATAGAATATGCATTAAAACGAATTTTCGAAAATTTGTCAGTTACTAGGTTTTAAAATTGGGTAGCTGAATACTTCTTGACTGTTTTATGATACAGTATTTATTTTTTTATCGCTAATTGCTTTATAATACTGTCTACTAAAAATTTGACAATATTTAGAATAAAATGTGTTAGTGAAGCTAGTATTTAATTTTTTATCAGTTGACATGTCGTAACAAACAAAACTTGCTTTAATTTTTAATAGATTTTTGTAAAAAAATATATCTATGTATTATCTAGTGTTATTATTTCAATGGTTTCCGTCAAATGATTGACAGAAAATAAAATTCGCGTTTACTATTTGTATTCATATCTCGCTTACGTACATATAAAACACAATGTGAAAAAAATTGATCCAGTCAACCAATGGCGTGGCGAGAAATTTTGGGCCCTCATGCAAAATTTACGCTGGCCATACTTACATGAAATGATATAATTATCCGTATGTGATTGTACCTACTGTTATTTACATAAAACTATAAACATAATAAAAAAATAGATTTCGGGACATGATTCATAAGTCGTTGGCTCAAGGCGCCAAGAAATTGAGGCATTAGCGTATGACATATTTTTTAACTATCGTTTGACAGTGGATATTAGTTATATATCGTTTCTGCAATGCGGAACTATTCTACGTAAAATTAGACTTTTTACAGGAGAACTGTTTGATATATAAGAATACATAGATTTTCGTAACTAACTTTGCAAAAAAATCCTTTTTAGAAAATTTTAGTACATATATTTATATGTACTTGGGATACTCTGCATGCCATGGATAAGTATGCCATACATTGCTTTTAGTAGGAAATTCAATTTTAATTGAAATCGAATATTGAGTGTTAAAGATTAAACAGATTAAAGGCCCTCTGGTTAGCAAGGGTCCTCGTGCTTTGCACGAGTTTGCTATGAGGCAGCTACGCCACTGCAGCCAAAAAAATCTGCCCACTGAACCACTTGTAAATCAAGTAAGGTTACAAGTAAAAAATAAATTCCTAAAAATTTCAGTCACGTTCTAACATGATATCATTAAAAGTGACTGTGGAAAAATAAATAAAGCACACTGATGACTTTACGTCAGATTGTGCTCACCCTAAGTAAATTTAGAACGACCACATCTTTAAGACAGTAAAAATATACCCCAGTTTTTCCGGAAATGGTAGCAGCCTTGAAATTATATGCGAGACTTTTTTTTCAGATTATAAAACGTTACACAAAAATACAGCAATGATTTAGCATTTTTATGAAACGAGATAAACATTCACGACGCATTAACAACGCTTTGTCAAAAAATTCTGGTATATAAGTAAGTGCTCATTTTTAAGCGAAGCTTTTTTGCTCGATTTATTTTTTGGACTTACTTTGATAATTTTTACACTAATACTTCTCGTTGTGCATTTATTTAGATATATATACGTATATATCATTGGCGGACAGAAACTTTCGAAGAAAAAGTAAGTTGTTTAAAATAAAATACATATACTGTGGTCCAACAAATCTCTCAATAGATAAAAAATAAAGTAACATAACTTTTGATTGAAACTTTTTTAACAAAGAAGTGTGAATAAAGGTTTAGCAATCAAATATATAATCATCGTCGTTCATCTAAACTCAATGATAGATTTAAAAGAACGAAATACTTAGAAGTAAAGCGAACCGTTCATAGAAATGCAAAAGCCTTACAATAGAAAGACAGTTGCGGCACCATCTGCACTCGATGAGTTAAGATTATTATCGTACATTTTCAAAGAATTCCAATCACTTTATATACTGTTTAAACCTAAGTAAATAAGGCATGTGACGAATTTCAGATTGACGCATAACTGGGGTCGCTATCTTTGCGTATGCCCTATTCTAGGACAAATTTTAGATTTATGTAGTACGAGGTTTGACAGGCAGCTAGTTTCCTGTGTAGCTTGATGAAAACTAGAAATTTAGAAATGTCATGATTTTTCGAGTATTTTTTTCTTTGAAGTAGGAGTAAATACTTCATCTGAATCCTGAAATGTGCCAAAACATTCCCCTGCGTATTGTGTCAAGATATCTTAAAAGAGTTATTAATTTATTCATTACCAATGCAAGATCATTGCATTTAGTTTAACAAACTTCTGAGATAACATTATTTTATAATGAAAGTTGTTAAACCTCTCCAGGAGTGAGTTTTTTTAATTACGGTTGCACAATTTGTTGAAAGATTTTTCACTAACCTAGCTTTAAATTTATAAATTTATAAAATCTGCGCAATACTGTTGTATAATGTTTAATTGATGCATAAATAATATATATATAAGTATTTTACCACTTGTTACTTGACGTACATATACGTGTGTACTTCAAACGAATTTGAGCGGACACATATCTGCGTCCGTACTCTGGACAGGTTAAAATACTCGTTAGTTCAATTGGCTTGTATTAAGTTTATGATGCAAGCACTTTATAAGATTAGGTTTTAATTAAATATTTATCCTATGTTTAATAATCTGTCTCTAAAACAATATTCTCTTTTGCGTATATTTACACATTTGTTTCATACTTTCTATCAAATATACGTATTTATTTTTATTTAAAATTATGCAATAATATCACAAAATAATTTAATACACCGTTTAATTTATATATGTATAAATTATTCTTCTTTTTTTGTAGGAGTTTTATTGTGTAGAGATAACAGAACCCATAAGTTATATTAGAAAGACCAATAAATCCACCGTGAGAATTGTCAAAATATGCATAAAAACACAATGATTGTATAGCAATATGATTAAATATATTAATATGGACGTTTAAGTGAAGTCTAAATGACAGCTTTTTTACAAAAAACTTACGATTTTGAAAAACGAATATTCTAAATTAAAATTTAACAAAACAAAATAAACTTTGCGTAAACATTTAATAGTGCTTTTGATAAAAGCTTCATTTTGTTGAATCATTAATAAGAAATACAGTGTTAAAATGAACACACATAAGCAATTATAGAAAGTATAACGTATCTTACCATCTGTCGCCAAACTGCACTCATGCCCGCTCATCTGTAGAAGAGTACTCGCTAGAATAATGCTGATTATGAAAAGGATCAGCGCAGCTCCAACCCAAAATCTCTTCTTCAGCCTGCCATAGATGGAGTCGTCGTTGTTGCTTTTCGTCAAGACAGTATGCGCCTTAGATCCAGGTCCGAAATGAACAACCGTGCTTCTTGGAGCATTCAGATCATCGAGAAGAACTCCAGTTGAATCGTCACTTCCGCCGTTTTCTTGTGGCGAACAGAGGTAGCCATTGTTACCGGAATTTTTCCATGGCTTTCCATCATTTTTAGGGTCTTGTTGATTTGCTTTTCCTCCCACAACCATCACTTCTTTCATTGGCGATGGCATTTTTGCACTGTTTGAAACAGGTGACTGTTCTTTCTTATGGCACTGGCATAACTTTGTCTTTAATAATCTTGTATGGAAATCAACTTTTTAATTCTTATTTATTTTATCTGCTGTTAATACTATTGTTTATGGCCCACACTTCTTTAAAAAAACTTGACACACGTTAATCAATTTAATATAATAATATAAATTTGAAGTTTGTTAATCTTCATGTGTTTTACAAACTATAACCGGTATTATTTTGTTTAACTCTATGTAACTCCGCAATAAGTTCTATGCCGAAATTCTGATAGAAATTAAGTCACTTAGCTTCACAAAACAGCGTAACAAGCTGTCAGCGTCACAACTATCTCGCTTTTGTTATCGGTAAAATTAAACTTTGACAAAGTCGTGAATGTTTTGATTGAATTGTACGAAACGAGCGTCAATTGGTAGCCAAGTGCCAGTTCGTTCGACGCCTTGTAGAACGCCGTCGACGGAATGAATTCATTCGGCGTCCGCTCGCCGTTATATTTCTTCACTGCGGAGGAGGTATGACGCCGGAGGGACGGAGGGCGAAAGGAGGACAGCGGGGAAACTAAAATTCTTCGCACTAAGTCGCACCCCCAGGCTCAAGTATCTCGTGTGAAAATGCATGAAAACTTGTGAATTTTCACCCCCAAAGTGCTCGTGTAACATAACATTCAAATCGATTTCCTATGTAGTTAGTCTATACAGACTTTGCATAATATATATTATCTATTTCACAACATCCTCAATACACATTCTGTTGTTGAAAATTATTCTCATATCTGGCGTAAACAACAATATATTAATTCGTGAATATATTTGAGTCATTTGAGAGCAGAATAATTTGCATTTCATTATACTCGTAATTAAATTTTCAGTTTCGCACATTACCATATTCATATCAAGATTTGTTTATTATTATGAGGTGCTGCGATCCATTCAGGTCCGCTACAGGACCGATAAATTTGTTACGACAAATCTGCAAGATAAAACTGCCTGTTATTGTCAAATAGTGTCAATGGCTTGATTTACCTGAACGATATTTTATCTCTAAGATTTATAGGTACGATTTATTTGTGCGATTTATCGTTTCGTGTGTACCCGGCTATAGACGGATATAAATGAAAAGTTTCGTTACATGTCAAATGCTTTTGTAAATTATGTTTTTTAGTACATAATGTAAACGTTTATTGAAGAAATCTGAAAGACATTTCGAAAAATTTGATCGTAAATGTATCACTGAGCATGTGCAACTTTGTTTTTTAACCATAACCGCTCTGAAACAAAGCATATGCATCATCACCATATGAAGATTGTTTCAACAGTTTTTTACGAGGAATAATTGTCAGTTATTAGCTTAACCGATTTGGTTCACAGGTTTCAAATGCAGATGAAAAAACTTGTACAATTTTTGCCAGCTATAAGATCCATTTACCTACGAAGGCAACTTTGGGTGGTTAGTTACCTGCTGATCGATATATCCAGACAATTGTTCGTTTCATAAGCCTGATAATATATTTTTATTAGCTCTACACTGACCACTTTTATTTGGTTATTTTTATAATGGCACGTTATTATAAAAAGTATATTAAAAAAAACAATTATAGTATTCTTTCATTGGATAATATCAAATATACTCGTATATTGCAAGTATTTCATTACGTCGCCACAAACTACAATTATAATAAAAAAAAAAAATTATTGCATGATTTGTACTAATTATTTTATTTCTACAGTTCATGGCGTGATAATTTTCATATAATTATATAAATATAACGAATTGAGTTTTACAAAGAAAATCAATACGTAAACAATAGCATAATTACATACATAATAAATATTGAAATCAGAGGCGCAGCTACCAGATCAACGGTATTTAGGCAAAGGGGCTTAATTCTCCTTTTTTTAAGAGTGCTTTTATATGAGAATCACAATGTATACAGGTAAATATATACATGTTTTGTCAAAATAAATTAAACCGAAAATTCCGAATTATTATCGAAATTTAGCTTTAGATTTTTTAAAAATGACTTACTAAGCTTGTGTGGAATAGAAAAAAGCATCTACCCTCAATTTTAATGATTTTCCTTTAATGAGTTTGTAATTATCAGAATGGAAAAATAAAACACCAAAATATCGGTCATGATGCACTTCAAGTACGTGTTAATATGACATTGACTAAAAATCATTGAAATATGTTTTTTGTGCCTCCTGTAAAATTTCTGGGGGTAAGCCGATTAAGTACCAGAAACAAGTTAACTTGCACATCTTGAAACTTAGTTTTCTATGCAAATTTGAATAGTTTGCATAATTTAAACATAACAATTTTTAAAAAACGTTTTTGTGTCTCTTGTATTTTTTTTCTGTGAGGGTTAATCCCGTTTGTCTAAACACGGTCGATGTCATGCAAATGGCTCAGGCTTAGTCCATTAAGAGGCCCTAAATCACTGAGCGCTTTATTTTTACTAATTCGTTAAGGCACTTAAGAAATCTTTACATTAAGGCTTCTCAAAGTTTATTTACTAGACATATCAAGGTTTTGCAATTAGTGAAAATATATGACCCATTGAACAGAAGGGCCCTTTTATAGTTTTACACGAGACCCCAAAACTTGTAGATACACCAAAATATGGTTTAAGTGTCATTTTTTTTTAATTTGTAATGTTTTAGTTTTATATCGACCGTGTTTAGGTAAAAGGGAATAACTCACACAGAACAAATTTTACAGGAGACATAAAAACGTGTTTTAATGATTTTTAGTCAAAGTCACATTAACATAAGCTTGAAATGTATGATGGCCAATAGATTGGTGTTCCATTTTCCTGATCTGTTAATTAAGAAATTTATTAAAGAAACATCATTATAATTGATGTTTAATGCTTTTTTCCTTTCCATACAAAATTAGTAGATCCTTCTTTTTTCAAAATCTAAAGCTGAATTTCGATAATATTTCAGCACTTTTGGCTT
>JAPMAG010001574.1:0-12256 GCA_036584685.1 Rhyacophila sp. Rhy_31_5
AAAGTGTTAAGATTGTTTTTGACGGTTTTTTATGACTAATAATTGTCAATTATTAGCTCAACCGTTTCGGATTTGTTTTCTAGCTACAATACAAATGAATAAACATTTAAATTTTTTTTCAATTAAGCCCGTGACTCTCGGCTTGTTGCTTGCAAACTATTGCTCAAAAAAATCTCATTTAAATGGAAAATTCATTAAATAACAATATATTGAAAAAAAGTGCTCGAAATAATAAAAAAAGTTCCAAACACAATCGCGATATTTATCATTCGTTGTTACAGGCTCAACGTCTGACGAAAATTGTTTTATTTTAAACTCGTTAAGGTTTGTTGATTTTCTGCATTTCCATACTGTATTCTAAGAAATTCCTAATAGTAAAATACTACATGCGGCCTTTCACACATAATTGGTTACTGAAAATGTACGCGAATGTTGGATGTTCAAAGGTAGAGGGATTAAAAAAAGTGTATTTTAAAATAATTACTTATCAATAATTTATTAATTTTTTTAATTGATATTCACAATTAAATAAACGAGGTATGTTTAACGGCTTTAGTTGTTTTCTTTACAATTTGTGAATAGTAAGTTGAATACCACCCACTTATAAAAGTTCTAGAACATGCTGGATCTTCCTCAATTACCCTACCTACTTAAAAGATACGTTTTTCATTTGCTGAAATTCTTCCATGATTGTCAAAGTTTTGTCAAACTGCATGGAGCTTTTCTTCATATTTTTGATTATCGAAGACTTGGCAAATTTATCAGCTTCTTTTTCCAGAATTTAATTGTGTATTTCATATAACTCGTGTTGCTAAATAAAACATTCATTTGACAGAGATACTGAGTAAGATTAAATTAACTCATTAAAATATTTGTTGTTGATGTCAACTTTAAGTTCATTAATTAAGCTAACTATTTCACGTATGATAGTAACCGGAATTTTTAGAGAATTTGTAAAATCACTCATCATCAATGGGCATAATTGTTTCCTAGAATCTTTCATTTTTGACTGTTTCATTTCAGTCCACGAATCTCTGATATTGTTTATAGCGTTCCATATACATATTATATTATAGTTCTTCCGAAAATCTCTGACTACATGGAAGAAAACTATTTTTGCATTATCGACGAGATATTCTTACCTAAAAATATTTAATTTTTAAAAATGTGGGAAAATAACAAATTGTGCAAAAGTCAAGAACTACTTTTATTTAAAAGAAAGTTAAGGAGAAGATAATTTTTTTGATAACGAATATTTAAGTGTACTCGTTATGGGGTAAGTTAAAACACACGTAAACAATTCTAGTACATTTAATTATTTTACATTTCTTTAAATTTAATAAACTTCTTTAAGTAAATAATTTCTTTATTTCGAGCAATTTTCTTTTTGAAAAATCTTTATTCGAGGAATTATTTTTCGAACAATTTTCCGCAACTCAAAAAAATCAACTGTTCCTCATTATATTTCAAGGCGATTATATCTGTTAATAAAAACGTGTACATTATAAATATTTAATTAAACTTTACACAGTATATTAGAGTGTTCATTAATTGGGATAATAATTACAAGCATGTTACTGGATAATATAATATACGTCGCTTAAGTCGGTTATTAGAATTTATTGAACCATCTAAGCGTGCATTCATATTTCCTAATTTGATTCCGTTATCGATATTAACAGAAATTATGAAATACTGTTATGGAATGATCATAGATATGCGAACATAGTTAATTGCTTTTTAAAGGTATTATCATATGAAGATACAAAAAGTAAAAACAATCTATGTTACTTATGTAAATAGATATTTTAAAAATCTAATAAATATATTTTGTATTTTACAGTTGGTGATACCGGAGAGAACGAAGAAGGCGCTGTGCTGGATACGACTGGCCCCGGGGGCGTTGCAGGGGCGTCCCGACGCTTTCTCACAGAGTTTCTTCAAGAGGTACCCTCAGCGGGTAGCAATCCCTACTTTGATCTAAGCGTTCCCACCAATCTTACGGGACTAGTGGGGCAGCCCGTGCGGTTGCTTTGTCGGGTCAGAGGTCTCGGCAACAGAACTGTGAGTTGATACATTAATAATTAATGTTTGTTATACTATGTAAATTGTTGATCAAACAGCGGTACTATTTACTTAATAATCATTAATTTATTATGTATTTAGACACGTATTGAAATAAAATAATTAACATTAAAAAATAAATAATCATTAAAGTGATTATTTGTATGGTATTTGTCAATACCACCGCTTTAACATCATAATTCTGCGTAAAAAATATGATAGTTCGAAATATGTTCTTTCTCTTCTTTTATTGAATTTAAGAGTAATAACATTTAAAGGTTTAAAAATTATTATTATAAGTACACACATATAAAATACGTAAATATGCCTGTGATGAGACTTGAATCCGCATTCTATGGATACATAAGCAAATACGTTGGTAACTAAATCACTGTGAGCAAAAATATATTTTAAGCATATTAAAGTCACTCTTATAGGTTAGTGGATAACGCATTTGAGTCACGAACCGAGGATTCGGGTTCAAGGCCCATGCTTGTTGAAAATGTTTTCAAATGTTTATTAATTTGTATAGTGGCCAGGACATGAAGTCAAAACGGTTGAACTAATAATTGACAAGTATTACTTGCAAAAATAACTGTAAAAACAATTTTCACATAGTAAATATCCATATGATTTATTTCGGAGTGTATATGGTTAAAAGAATATTAAGTATCAATGTGGCACGGTTTGTGATACTGGATAAAAAAATTGTGGTATATCAACATTAGGAAAAATTTTATAGAAAAGTCTTTCTATATTATATTAGCATTATATTATACTATTGCCCTCGTGGGTGAGTGGATAGTGGCATTCGATGCACGAGCCAAGGGTCACGGGTTCATGGCCTGTACTGGTCGCAAGTTTTAGAAATGTTTATTCATTTGTTTGTTGCAAGTGTATGAACTCAAAACAGTTAAACTAATAATTGACAAGTATTGCTCGTAAAAAAAATCAAAATAATCTATACATATGTTTTGTTTCGGAGTGGATATAGTTAAAAGAATATTAAATCTCACTGGACCAAGGTTTGTGATACTAGATAAAAAAAACTGTGGTTTATCAAAAATTGTACAAAAATGTCTTTCTGTGTTATATGCGTATTTAAAAACTGAACTTATATGAATATTTGATCAGTATTTCAAAAAAAATCGTGACATTGGGTTTCATTACAACGGAACTTAACCTGTTTACGTATATACGTACACTTCTATAAATTTGTACATAGGTATATAAAATATATTACAGAATGTTCGTACTTGTATAATAAATAATATCTAATTTTAAATCGCGATGATCAAATGTCACACATATATACCCGTATATAACATATTTCTTCATTTAATACTCGAAAAAAAATTCTCTTCTTCTCACCTTTGATTTCCGAAAAAAATATATTCACAAAACATTAGCTCCGGGCTATAATAAGAAATTCTTAGAAGCGGGGAGAAGTAGGTGAATTAAATAACATGGCTACCAATAATCATATATGTAGTAAATCATAACATATGGTCCCTCTCTGGTTTTTTTTAATGTCTAGCTATATATTTTACCTGTATTCTCAGTTTATTTAATTAAATATAACTTTAATAAAGTTACAAGATTTGCAAGGGCGTACAGTAAAAATACATAATGCTCTTAGTTATGATGTATTGCGAGTTACGTTGATAGTTATAGTGCATATATTATAATATTAAAGTGGTTTGGGTATAACATATTTACAGGTGACGGCGCACCGTAAAGCACAATTAACTAGATGTTGTTTCCACAGTTACGTAGAACAAATTGTCCTAAACGATTTTCACGTTCAAATTAAATATAATACGTAAAGACTTTTTACCTGATTCTCGTTGTAGAATGGATGATAATTACCTGCAAAAATGAGCAATTAAAATATAAAAAAATAATCTATTAAAAACATTAAAAAAACGAAAACTCATAAATCTTGTATCTTTATGCGGTGATTCACGGCTAATAAAATATATACGACTAATACGGTTGACCAATTTCAAAACCTAGTAAGTGTTTCAACACAAAATATTCAGGACGAGCAAATTGGTTGTAGAATCAACGGCAAAAATATACAGGGATAATTGCGGTGAACAGGATAAGAAAGCAATATAAAAACCAGTATGTGCATTTATCAATTTACTTACCTAGCACGTGAGTGTTAGTTGCTATGTTTTAATATTTTTTTCTTAACTTACTAGGGTTTCAAATTATTTTCGAAGAAAGTATTGTCACTTGCAAAGCTTGCTTGTCTTCAATTAGAAGAATTGATTTCACTCATTTAGACACAGCTTTCATATAAAATATCGACAAAAAATAGTGGGTTATGGCTTAATAATGTGAAATTTGCATTTAAAGGAAATTTAAAAAAAAGTCAATTACTAGGTTTTAAAAAAGACACGTGAATATGTATGTTTATCTATATCCACTCTGAAACAAAGCATATGGATCTTCACAATGTGAAGATTGTTTTGACAGTTATTTTTACGAGCAATAACTGTCAATTATTAACTCAACCGTTTTGGGTTCGTGTTCTGGCTACAATACAAATGATTAAAGATTTGAAAAAAATTCCAACCATCCCTGGCTTTGAATCCAAAATCCCCGCCTGATAGGCGTACGAGATACCAACTAGCCTAACGAGGTTGACATAAGTATCAGTTTGCGTTAATAATTTATAAACAAAAAGTTTTCCTGTACATCGCATAATTGTAAAAGAACAGGGGAAAGTGTTGTACGAAGATATCCTATATCGGCGATACTTTGCATGCTTATCTGGAAAAAGATATAAGTCAAGTGCTTGAATTATATCCCATACCTTTTCCAGACTACTGATTCTTCATTGCTGATAAACTTAGTTAGTGTAGGATAATATATTAACATAAATTAAACAAACCGTTACGAGATAGTTTAGTTTGCCTCCCTTGGCCCACCCAACTATTAAAATAACCTAATTAATTTTCCCAAACCAACTTTAGTGCATAATAGAAAAGGTAAATGTGTACTTATAATAAATATGAAAACAGGGTCTACGCTTTTCCGGGAAATAAAACTGTTAAACATCTCATAATAAGCGTTTTAGCGCTGGAAAAATGAATCTCGTATAACGAGATGAAGCGATATTATGCCGAAACCGAAATAGATAAAGTTAAACGGGTAACTTTGGCTGGATTGCTGAAATTTAAAGCTGATGTAATAATCGTTAGATAATGCCGTGTTATATTTCGCTCATTCTAGTATGCTTATTCACGCAAATTGACTTCATGAATAATACGTATTAATATATGCCCAAATGTAATCATAATGCATGAAAATGAAAGTGAATATTCACTTAATGTGGGTATTTATTTCAAATTGTAAAAAAAATATTGAAT
Organism: Rhyacophila sp. Rhy_31_5; assembly: GCA_036584685.1. NCBI lineage: Eukaryota > Metazoa > Arthropoda > Insecta > Trichoptera > Rhyacophilidae > Rhyacophila > Rhyacophila sp. Rhy_31_5. The sequence goes on from JAPMAG010001574.1 coordinate 5,445, forward strand.
ATATTTTCTTGCAAGTTTTTTTATATTTTAAAATCTCTTCAACCATATATAATTTTTTTGGCTTAATTCATACAATAAAACTGAAAATAATTTTAGCTATCGTCACTCTTAAAAAAATGCATATAATTAAATATTGGCATGTTATTTTTACTTATTACTACAAAATGATGCTGCTTTCAAAAGTATCGACATTTATCAAATGAAATCGTTATTGATTTATACAAATATAAATATAAATCTATAACTATAAATCTATATCTATAAATCATATATTTATAGATATTCATTATTAATTAATTAATCATATATTTCATTTATCAAATGAAATCGTTATTGATTTATACAAATATAAATCTATATCTATAAATCTCTATCTATAAATCTATATAATCTTCAAAAAGTGTGTATTTTCAAAGTGAACTTATTCCACCTCAACAAATTTATGGAAAATGCCAAAAAAACTGTTTATGCTGTCGATTTTACATATTTTTTGTACTATCCATTTGTTGTGTAAAATACAATTTGCAATCGAGATAAGAAAAAAATATCTAATATCGACACCGTAAACAGTGGTTTTTTGGCATTTTCCATAAATTTGTTAAAGTGGAATAAGTTTACTTTGGAAAAACACCCATCATTTTTGATATACCATGTGGAAATAAGTATGTCTTATAATTTTAAAAGATTATTCAGTAGACTTTTAATTGTAAATGCCCGAACTACTAAGATAATCTAACAATTTTCAATACTTAAAATAATTAAAAATTATTAAGTCTTATAAATATGTTATGACACTTTCAAAAAGAAGAAATTGGTTTTGAACTTTAAAATGTATTTATGAAAAAGTTTTTAACGGTTTTAAACAAGAACTGACAGTATGTCAAATACTATTTCCATCCGGTTTAAAAATAAAAATCAAATTGTATCGATTTTTTGATGAAACCATATCTATACATCGAAGAGAAACTGTGTCAAAAATGGCACTTTTTCACTATTCCTGTTCAGAGTCGTATTAGTGTTGTTTTCCACGAATAAAATATAACAGAGTGGAATATTCTGTTCATTGTATTCTTTTCTAGTACAGTTACAACATAATTGAATATATCACTGGAAAAGGAGTCGCAAGATATACTACATTATGTCGATATCTCAGTTTGCCGAAAATTGATACGAGTATACTGTAGTTTATCTCTCAGGTCCAAATATGATCCATAAAATATCTTTAATTATAACTATACATATGGCATATACGAGTTACATGCTTAATGAATATTTATGGTTTTTAAATGCATTGTAAGTTTAGTTTGTTTTAATATCTATAGTATTCGAGTTTATAATGTGTCATGGAAATCAATAGTTCTGTATGAAAATGAAACCTGAAGCCAGAGCGGGAACAAAAAAAGACCACAATAGTATTAAAAAATAAAGTAGTCCAAAAAATATTCGGATGTGTTAAAGAAAACCGAGATTTCATATCCGTACTAATGCTGAACTTAACAAACAATATGGTCTTAACACAGATGTTTTGAGGGTAATGAAGTTGCAAGGTCCAATAAATCTACAAATCTAAAGAAGACATTTAAAGAAACTCCAATAAGTACTCGGGTTGTTGGGTACAATAGAATGAGATGGATGGATACCGTCACTAGATATAGCGTAAATGACTAGAGACAGAGAGAGAGAGAGAGCTGGAAACAAATTTGGTAGAAGGTTGTATGGTTGGGCATTGACCTAAATAAACTGTAGCACAATATTAAAAAATACATAAAGTTTGATGATGATGATACTGCTATGAGGCTACGATCCAATTAGATTCATAGCCAACTGTACAACCAATTTTAATGCTCTTATCTCAATTTTTTGTTTATATTTGATATTTCTGTATTTATCATGATGCTATTTGCCTATATCTTTATATTTTTGACTGCAAATTAAAGTTTGGTTAAAAGATTTTCTTTTTTGTATTCCATATATTTGCTGCAAAATTTACATTCAGATATACTTATACAATTCTATATAGTTATATGTTCTTCATAAATGTAGGAAATATCGTATTTAATTGTATTGTTTCAATACAAGTTTGTTCATTAATTGAAATTCAAAACATAGATATTTTTTGACTTTATAATATTTTTTCTTTAAACCATATCCACTCCAAAACAAAGCATATGGATCTCCATAACGTAAAGATTGTTTTAAAAGTTGTTTTTTACGAGTAATTATAGTCAATTATTAGCTAAACCATTTCAGGTTTGTGTCTTGGCTACAATACAAATGAATAAACATTTGTTAAAGTTGCGACCAGCATGGGTCTCGATCCCGTAACCCTCGGTTCATGAGTCGGATGTCTATTTACTCACTCACGAGGGCGTCAAAAATATATATAAGCACACAAAAATTATCAACAAAATAGATACAATTTAAAAATATGAAAATATTTTAAAAGGTGATAAATGTGTTAATATAACACTTAGAAATGAATTCCTTCAGTATGTTAAACGTTCAGTGCTCACTCCATTAAAATAGGATGGAGAAAATTTAATACAGGTTCGAATCAGGTTACGTTACCTTCGAATATTTTAGATTGGGTAAGTTTATTAAAGAGTTGAACGGAAGCGGAGTGTGGTGTGACATCGTTGCGTTTTCATACTGATAAGCCTATTTCCGACTTAGACTCACTCCTGAATAAGGAAGTAGCAGGGCTACATAGTATCATTTTACTGGCAAGTCTTGCCTGGTATATTTATCGGTTATTCTACAACTTGATTCTCCACGTTTAAAAAGCTTTTGTAATATATTTTAAGAGTTTATTTTTAATGAAAAATTAACCTATGTTGCGAAAATATATAATTTTACTTCTGTAACACAAAGTTTTTATTATAGCATACAACATTAACATAATTATTATAAGTATTCAATAATTGTTCGATTAAAACAGATAAAACTTGATTTAGTGAAATTTAAAAAAAATATTTATTCACAAAAAAAAAACCATATAAGAATATTTTAAATAATTTAATGCCCTGCTTTACAATCTGTATATATTCAAAAATACTAAGTTCGTGCATTCTAACTTATAAATTTGAATATTGAATCTTCCTAATTTTCCACCATCCTTTGTATTCATATACTATATGTAAATATATGCTGCATTTCATTTGATTACTATATTATTTTTCAATAAACTGTTGACATCCAGATACTTGTATAAATATATCGACCATGTTAAGGTGAAAGGGAGTAACCCTCATAGAAGAAATTTTACAGGAGGCACAAAAAACGTGCTTGGACGATTTTTAGTCAAAGTCACATTAAAACAAATGATGGCCAATAAATTGGTGTTATATTTTCCTTACTTGATAATAAAGCAAGTTATTAATAAAAAAATATTAAAATTGACGTTTAATGTTTTTTTCCTTTCCATTTAAACTTCTAAAAAATCTAAAGCTGAATTTCGACGATAATTCGGCGTTTTTGGCTTAATTCCTTTTAACAAAATATGTATTTAGTTGTGTACATCGTGATCCTCTCGTAAAAACATTTTTAGAAAACTGAGGGTTACCTCCATCTACCTAAACAAGGTAAATATTTATATTTTTTTTATAGTGAAACACATCGTATAAACGAGTATTTTATACGTACAAAAATATATGGGAAAATATTAATATTAATAGAATCTCAATTTAAAGGTAAGTATAAGCAAAAAAGTAATTGTTTTAATCGAATTTTTATGTGTATTTTAAAGTAATTTATTGGAAGTATTAATCGTTATAAAACTATCGATTTTAGTGCGTCATTCAAAACTTAAGATTATAAATTTTCTTTATATTTTCAGAACCTTATTGTAAATAAATTACAATTTAATTCTTAATACTTAAAAAGTGAAGCCTAATTTTATACGGTAATTGATTAGGCTAAATATATATTTTTTTAAATATAAGATGTTAATAAAATAAATATATGATGTAGGAATAAAATCTAGAAACTACGCATATTTGAAGAATGGAAGTGCAAAATGATCTAAGTGCCAAATAGTAGTTTTTGATAAGACTACAAAAACAGTATTAAGTAGCACAATAGGAGTTTTTAGATATACAGGTTTGGCCACCTATTGACGATTATTAAAACTACCAAGAAACAAATTGGAGTTTAGATCATATATCATTACAGTAGCGCAACCAAATAGATTATTTTGAGGAAAAAAACTAAAAAATTACATTTTGGCAATTCAGTACTTCCACTCTACATTAATATATATATATATATACTCGTATAAACACTATAATCTAAAAGTACATGGTTATAAAAATTTAAGCATATTTTCAATACATATAATATTACTTTTCTCTTTATTGTAAAAAGCAATGTCAGCAGTAATTTGATATTAAATTTAATACTTGTTTACCGAATCACACTATAACCGGTTATTAAAGCCCTGACTAACAGTAACGCGAAGGAAAATTTTCACCAGTAATATTCAAATTGTTATTTGCAGAAAATTTTCAATTCCAGTAACGACGAATTCTGCAAAACGACCCTCGCTGATTGCTGGAAGGGTCGCAGTTATCGGAAATAAACCTTATAATAAAATTGTCAGATATTTTAATATTCGTTCGCGTATTTTATTTCAAGCAGAAATCACGCCTGTTATGGTATTTTAGAGGCAGTAAGCGTGAAGTGTTATGTTACAAAATATCACCGAAAAAACATCGAATTAATACTTTTTACCGTTAATTAAACAATTGAATAACATCTGTTAATTAAAAAACTTTGAAGTCAATATTATAATATAAAGAAATAAATTTAAAAAAAATGTTTTTCTGACTGATTATTAAAATACTTAATAGCGTTTAAGAATATGAGTATTGCTAATGAATCATCGTACTTTCATGTCAACCTTTTGTAACATCGAATATATGTACTTTCAATTGATTGTTATGCGAGAAAAAATTAGTAAGCTTTAAAACTTTAAAGCTTTTAATATTGTGGTAAAGCTTTGATAATATAATGTTTTTAAAAAACTCAAATAATTATACAATTCAATAAACTAATTTGCACAAAATAATGTAAAAAATAAAGATTATTTTTGTCCATTACAACATTTTTATCTGATAACAAAAGTTTCAAGTATGTTAAACTAATAATTAATTTTTACTTCTGTCAATCATTATATTGAAGTAGTTATATGGTTTTTTCCATATATTTTTCCATAAATATATTTATGAAAAAAAAGACATTTTTTTTTGTTACAATATTTTAAATTGATTAGGACAACTTATCAGTTGAAAATACTGTAGCAGACAAAACCGGGGTTGAGATTGAAAAAATGTATTTCTGGAAAAATATATAAAAATTATGTTATTTCAAACTATTTTTAAATTATTTTATGTACAACATAACAATAATTAAAGTAGTGTACAATAAAAAAGTAAAGTTACCATAAAAAACAATTTATCAGGTTTAACAATTGAATATAATCGAAAAAAATCTGTCATAATGTTCTAGGTAAAAATCATAACCTAAGTAAGTGAAATACCGTTTTCTTAATAATTTATAATTTTTAAATAACTTGTAATTCATTGCCATTTATAAAATAATGTCAAACACATTATTGTTAAATTTGTAGTGTTTATAAAATGTGAAAATACATTTATTATTCGAATATATTATCGTGGAAAGATATCAATCTGAATTAGTACAAACTCGATATATTTTTATATACAGAAGAAATGGGATTTATGATAATATTGTGATATAAATTTCAGTTACAATTTCCTTCTAAGACGAAACATTTGGAGATGTTTTCATTTCCTATGTGGCCCTGATACTCGATTGCTTCAAGTATATATACTTCAGATATCATGTTTCATTATCAAAATGTCACTCAATGATTTCACAACAGACTATGTTTAGAATTGACATTTAATTAAATTATACGAGATATAACATGCTTAAGAAACGTGATAAATTTAAACTGTTCTAAAAATCTTTAATAATTTATGGCGATGATGAAAAGTTTTTGCAAAAACGTAAAAAATAATTATAAATTTTGCAATAACTTTTTCTTTGTCCGAAAATTTGTTTATGTCTGTTTTTCCACCGAACTGGGAATGTATGGTATTGTACATAAAATAATGATAATGTACTGATATTTTTATTATTTTATGAAGAAATATTTTGTCAAATTTTTTTTTGATTAATATTATTTATGTAATCAAAAAACATTTTATAAAAATAACCGTTGACATCCCCATATTTTAAATGGTTCATTCAGTGATAAAGATTGATTGATTTTCTATCACTGGTTTATAATGTATATTCTATTTAATTGAAACATTAAAGAATATTTACCGTACCTTTATTAGTTATATTTAAGTTCTAATGTAAATTTTAGAATGAAAATATTTGTATATAATATTAATCTACATATAATGGTGATTCTCAACTTTAATAAACTTGTGAGCTTCTTTTAAAAAATATTTTATTAAATGATCAAATTATTATGTAGAGCTTATAATAAATTTTTCATTTGGCATTATAACTAGTATTATTTCAATAATAAAGCTTTCCACCAAGGATTGACAATATAGGAAATGAATGAATTTGATCCACAGAAATACAGATCGTTGAATATTTTTTTTATTTTTAAATACCTGAATAAATTTTAAAATTAATTTTATTGATACAGTTAAAACGGCTCAACTTACTTTCTTATACAAAACGCTTAGTATTATATTTTAAAAAAAATACGTAAACGAATTGAATTTACTTCCTCCTAAGATTGATTTTTAGAAATCAATTCAAATACAAAG
>JAPMAG010001575.1:0-12256 GCA_036584685.1 Rhyacophila sp. Rhy_31_5
AAAATAACATTTTAAAATGATTACTTAGTTATATGTAGTGGCAATTTTATAATACAATATTATTTTGTATTATAAATTATTATATACTAACGAGTTTTCTAAGTGAATCGAATTACAGCCATGTTCATCCCGAGTATGGCTTTGTACGAAAAACCTACACATAGTAAATTTATACAATTTTACGATTTGAAGAAATATATACATAGTCAATATATTTAGATATTTCTGGTCACAATTAAAAGTAGAAAGAAACAAAGGACTAATTATTTCATGATTTACGTGTATATTATTACTTAATATAGAAATACTCATAAATGTTGTTAAATTACATAATTAACACAATAACTGAAACAAAATCAAAATACGTCAGCTAAAGGATGTACAAAATAGTATTTATACCCTTGATAACATCCGTTTAAGAAGATAAATCAGTAGTTGACAATTATTTCCAATATAATCTTATAACAGATCGCAACCATTCACGTAAACTTGATATTGACATTTGTGAGGTTTCAAGCAGTAAGTAAAATTGCTTTATATTAATTGGATACGATATATATACAAATGTATATACAGCTTACAAATAAATTTAAATACATTTTCCAAAACTGCTCGATAGAATGCATAAAACTTTAAATTATGGGCGCATTGAATAAAACCCGGTGAATCTACGATTGGCACACGGGCATAGCTCTACAGAAACGTAGAGGCGGGTTACAAGACTGCTACGAGAATAGAAATTGATTCATGCAAGGGCACTTAGCTGGAGACGTATTTGAAATGTGCTCAGCAGACAGTTTATACTCACGAGAGGTGTAAAAATGTAGGAGACGATTTCCATTCTACATCCTGAGAACAGTGTTACGATTCAAATCAAAATGAACTTAGACGCTGGAAGACAGTTTGCATAATTTTAATAATAATATATTACCTCAAAGTTTTACGAGAGTACATTTTTGAACATTATATTCTGGATTTTTTCATTAAAAGTAACTTTAATATTATAATTGTCAACCTAAGGAAACAATTGTGATTACTCATTCATTATAATAACTGTCGTATATATAATATGAACTATATTTAATTTAATTCACTATGCATTTCAGTGGAAAGACGTTGTGTTTAATTAATAATACATCTTTTAAAAATTCATAAATTGTTTCGTTTTTTTTAATATTTTCTCAACATTTTATATATAAAACTGTGCTGTCATTCCAATAAATGCATTCATTTTAAATGTGTTTATATTCTCAAATTCGTTTTTAACTATAAAATAATGACTATCGGACGTTAATTAATAATACAATAAATCTTGATTCTATGCTATATTAAATATATATAGTAAACATATATTATATATTATTATATAAAGAAACTTTAGAGATAAAAGTGATTGAACTTTGCATCAATTTGATAAGAAATACAATATGACGATAAAAGTCGTGTAGAAAGTATTGATTAATCACAATATTTTAATGAATTGTATAAGGATATAATATGAAAGTTAAATACAGGTATCAAATATCCTTTCCACCTTTTTTATTATGAATAAATATATTAAAATTATATTAATAAGATGTGTAGCTTTCTGATAGGATTTTAACTCAATTTCATAGTAAATCCCTAAATAAACCACCTCTGTATAAATCGTACTCTCAGTCTAAGGTGGATAAGCCTATTAATGTAATTATTTATTGTTACTACCAGGAAGTTAAAACGCAAATGAGATTTTATATCACTGAAGGAACTATATGTAAATTTGTTAAAATAAAAAATATGTATACAGAATAATTTATAAAAGTATTGTGAATGTAAATATTATTCAATCAAGTACAAATTACAAAATATGATACACTAGTTTTATCCAGTATTTTTTAATAGCTATAATGAGTTGAAAAGGACATAGGAAAATAAAGGAGTATCATATCAATATGCACTCTAGTTAAAAATATACATTAACTATTCTTGATTACTATACTTTCAACAACATTTATTATCAAAATAATTATTTAATTACGTTCTCCTCTCATAATTTGCTAAATTAATTAATGGTAAAAATTTTAGTTTATAAAGTTTAGATGTTTTGTTTTAAGGCGATACGTGAGTAGATATTATAAGGTAAAACTGGTCGTAGTACGGACTAATCAAAATTTAAACAGGAATTGTAATTTCACCTTTTTCTGACGACAATCTCGGGAAAGGATTATTTTACTTGTCCAACGGCAGAGAGGGAAACAAATAATATACCAAAAGCGAGTGCTAAATTATGATTTATTGAAGACCTACCCGCTATTTAAAGGCAACCCCGAGTAATTACTCAAAGTATTATAACAAAAGCCGAATCGAAAACCTTTAGTCTACTTTATGACTGCCATAGTTGGTGAGTTTAGGTAATTGGTCCCATTAAAAGTCCACGAATTTTATCTCATGAGAAACAAAGAACTTATCATTATTATATATTTTTTAAGATACTTTTATTAGGTGTCTATAAAATTAAATCTACTACTGATTATAAGAACGTTGATAGTACAGTATACTTTATGTTTGAATTTAATTTCAAGCAATTAATCACGGTGGTGTAGGTTTCAAATTGTAATTGAAAAAATTTATAAATTATACGAAAAATGAAAGCTTAAATGTTTTTTATCAGATAGTACAATATTTTAGTGAAATATTTATTTCGCAATAAAATGTCAATCGATTCAGTCCTTCCTCTTTCAAATGCTTACAAAAGAAGTACCCGAAAACACTTTCTTTGAAGTTAATACTTTAGGAAAACACAGATTGACGTAAAATGAGAAGAGACAAAAAATGTCATTATTCTGCATGCTTATAAAACCGAAACAAAAAATACACTTGAAAAACAACAACCCATAAGAAAAGTAAGGGTGTGCTATTTTAAAAATTAGCATTTTTTATTTTATTTCAAAGTTTTTTTATATTTACCAAGAGGGCAGAAAAAATCAAATTATTTCTGATGCGTATTTTTCTTAGAAAAAATGTGTTATTCTATTTTGTGTTTTATGTAATGTAAAAATAAAAAAATTATACGTTATTTATCACAATATTAGGGGAAAAAAATAACATTTTATTTGCAGTAACTAAATAAAAATAAGTAGGTGCTATGGATACAGAAATAAAAATATTTTTAGGAAAATATTTTAGAGAAATAACATAATGTTGCTAAAAGTTCGTTGGGCATATATATATATTTGAAATAAATTGAAAAACAAATTGCGATTATAAAAGTACAGGTAACGATTTTGTTGTATTTATTTTGATATCACCAGACGTTTTCTTGCAGATCATTGTTTAAGTTTCAAGAATAAAAATAATATAAGTTAATCTTTAATTAAATATATGCTAAATTACTGAAAAGTAAATAAAAGAGGAATCAGAAAGCGATGATTAAAATAACAATAAAAACGCCATTTGCTTGCGACAAGACGAGTCCACAGCTAAAGCGGGCTGTAAAGTAGGCGCACTGTGACCGGAGACAGTCGTCCGATGAAGCCAGGAGATTTTCAAAAGATAATAGGGATGAAACGGAAAGAATATGTCGAGTGGCTAAGCGTCTGATTGTCTCAGACTGCGAAAATTGCCCCGGGAGGACAAAGAGGTCGGCATACTTATCGAATACAACGACTCTACTCTTTCTTTTCAAATGTGTAGTCCATTATATACAAATTTACTGTGTGTTGTATAATGTATCGAACCTATTATACGAAGCATGTAGATGTAATCGTTTATTTTTTTATTGTTACAATGTTTAAACTAAGATTTTCATTTACGTACACGTGTACATAATTTGCATTTAACCTGTAGATGAATAATGAATTTTCTAAACGAAGACATTTTTAGAAATGGTATCACCAAGGGTTGACAATATATTGATAGAAAGGTCGTTTTCATAAAATAAAAATATATTACAGATAGTCGTCGTCTTTCGACCTATGCTACTTATGATCACAATCCGCAATCCGCATGCGATATACGTGGCGATAGTAGTCCATGCACGCTACATATAGCCCATATTATGAAATATACGAGGAGAAAAAGAAACAAACAATTCAAACAAAGCTCACCATGTTTATGCAAAAAAAAAAACAAGCGGCCAATAAAAAGTTTATTTGTCCAACAAACACCTGTATTTTACATTTTCATTTGTTTTATTAATATAATATTTTACCAATTTTACTGTAGCATACTTTTATACTTAATCCTAATAAATATAATCCAAATATCAGGAATGCTAATAACAAACTCGAAAAAAAAATTTAAAAAATCATCCCAATAAATAACAGTAGTGATACACTGATAGAACAAGAACATAGAAAATACAGAATTTACATGTGTACGGAAATTATTGCATAAGTCGACTTAGGGCTAGATCAGCATACGACCTGTTTATCGGAACCGATTATGGTCATAAGTAGACGACTATTTGTAGTTAATTTAGCAAACGTTAATAAATATGTTTTATCTGGAATAAACTTGAATTTGTTACGTTATTTCTTTTAACAACCATTACTATGTTTTTGAGTGTTCGATATAATAAAAATGTACATTTGTAATGTACATATAAATTCGCATGTCATTTTAGCTTTAAAGTTACAATTTATAATATATAATATTGTGGATGAGAGAATTTACGCAAATAGAAATGTAACGAATTATGTATAGTTATCAATCTGCTACTTAACTCCATATCTATAAAAAATAAATAAAATTCTATGAGTATTATTCGAAACGGGTCATGTTTTTTTAGGATTTTGACGCGGTATTCACGTAGTGTTTTTTTTGTCAGTTTTTAACTGTCGAAACAATCTTCACACAGTGGAGATCCATATGCTTTGTTTCGGAGTGAACATTGCTAAAAGAATCAATGTAGTACATTCAATTTTTACGTAGTGATTTACAGATGATTTTTTATATTATGTTGATTCCCAGCAAACAACTCGAGGTGTTGATCTTGATGTTGAATATTTTTTTATGTAACAAATTATGCGAGTATTAATTAATACTCTAATAAAACATCCCGCTACAATTGCATGATAAACTATAATTTTATTTGTTATGAGCAAAAATGTCTAATAGACCTGTCAAACGGGAAAAAAATCAGGATATTCAAAAGCGAATAAATGTATATTTTATGTATAAAGAAATGGTCATGGATGATAAATTATAAATGATAAAAATATTATAGTATCGTAAATATAAAAAAAATCTTGAATATTCTTGATACTATAAATACAATGCGTACGAGTATAATATATTGTTAGATTGCTGGGTAATTTGTTTTGATATGTTTGAAATATTGTGTTATGAACCGAATAGATAGAAAACGTGTGTTGTGATTAATCGTGGATACATTGTTATTTAATGGTAACAAATTGGCGAGCAAATTTGTTTATATGAATGAAATCACCCATGTTAAATATACAATCTAACAATGAGCATTAAATAAAATAAATAAAACTGAATCATAATGTATCGAATACTAAATTTGTAAAAATAATGCGATGAAAATGTCATGCTACGTTAACGTGGTGTATTGGTTAAATAAATACAAATTTATATGCTTTTAGGAGGAAATAGTTTTACATTTTCATGTTAAAACTAATAAACATATTATCAACAAAAAAAAAACAACATTTTAACGAAAAGTTTGTAGTAAGTCAATCTATACAATCCGATGTTGTTACGTGACCCGTTGTAAAAAAAAGTTCAATATAGTTGCGAGATTTTTTTCCTTGCCGTCACGGTTTAAATTCATAAGCAAGCAATCAGTGGCGCGTAACAGAGAGGCGGACTATCAGTTGAACAAATTGTCTTGGCGTGTCAAGCAGGCACAGGAGCGGGCACAAGAGCGGGCAGAAGCGAGGTTAGCGTCGTAGGAGAGGGCTGCTGCCCGCCAGAGCGTGAGATGACCCGCCGGTTTTCTCCCGCAACAAAACAATTCACAGAAAACATTCATTTTCTTAGGAGAAAGCCGCGCAATACGTGAACCGCTTACATATACACCTATTTTGGACTGCTGCATATAATAATATATTCAAAGAAAAAAAAAAGCAAATTTTCTACTTCGAAAAATACACAAAGGATTTGATTTTATGTAATTTACTCACAGTGGGTACAACTAAAAACTTTATTTGTATTCAATTCGCGTTAAAAGTATTTAGCTTGAAAATTTAAATACCTAGTTTTCAAGGTCATTCTAAAGCGAAATAAGCACTAATATATCTGTACCTGGGACCAAAACCACGCTATGTCAAAACTTATAATTTTTCACTATGGCTTTTCAAAGTCGTTTTGATGTTGCTTCCCTTGGATAATAATATATAACACATTATTCTAGTAATATTGCTTTCGTTATATTATTTTTAGTGGGGATACAACATAATGAAGTATATTATTGGAAAGAGAGTCGCAAGATATACTACACTATGTCGATACCTAAATTTTGCTAATTTTTTAACTGAAAGAATGCTACTTTAAACTAACAAACAATCTTTTAATAATTCTATATTTTTCAACCAATAGAATATAATATTATATATAATACTCTAAAATAATATTAATTAGTCGCTTTCATTAGGCTAGTGCAGTGGTCGGCAAACTTATTAGTCTAAAGAGCCAGATATCTGAAAAATAGCGATTTAGATTTATTTTGAGAGCCAAATTTCTTTATAAGAACTGCATTTTTAGAAGTCGGTTAAAACTAGGTACACTAAATAAAACCAGTTATTCTTTATAATAACCTTATTTATTGATTAAAAAAACACATATTTATTATTAAAATTAAAACATTGTGAAAGTCTGGGCAAATCAAATTTGTGTGTTGTGGTTTTAAACAGTTTAAAAAGTTTTAAAGACGATTCCACGTTCTCATTAATAAGAAGATTTCTCATTTACTTTTTATAAGGTTCATGCTTGAAAAAGATTGAAAATGTTAATAAAATACTATTAAATTAAAATTTAAAAAAAATATATTTTAAACATGTCATTTGAAGAAGAGCCGAACCCAAGTAGCAAAAAAGCCGCATGTGGCTCGCGAGCCATAGTTTGCCGACCACTGGGCTAGTGGATAGCTCATGCACCTAGCAAGCGGGGAATGTTTATTCAATTGTAGCCAGGACATGGAACTGAAATGGTTGAGCTAATAATTAATTCGTAAAAATAATTGTTCAGAAAATTTTCACAGATCCTATATGCTACATCTCGAAACGTATATAGAAATTATATAAATACATTATCTGGATTTTAAACGTACTGATGTATTGATTCATAAGAATACACATACATTAGTAGTTTTAACTCTGTACGCAAAAAGTAGAGTCGTTTATGATTGTAAAATCGTTTTAGAAATATATTAATTGTATAATTATATCAAGTTTGGCCATAATAAACCGATTGTATTTGAAGCAGTATATTGCAATTCCACACCATTTGTGTGCTGAGTATACGTATGAGATGGTAATCGAGTGAAGCTATAATCTCGTAACTATTCAAAGTTTTGTTCTCTTGAGTTACATCTAAAAATGATTTAAAAAACTTTTTAATCGTAATGCCTAAAAAGCCGAATACGAGAATTATTCTTGAAAGCAATGTGAGATAATTAAACATTTATTATACCGAAATAACAATGCTACTATTTTTTTACGGATGTGACTTTATGTGGCAGAATGTACCGAGGGCTTAAATTAAAACTACGTTATCTACAAAAATGCGTTTTTTTAAATTTGCGATAATGTTATTTTACATTTTTAGCTACATAAGTATCAAACAAAGGTATGTCAATATTTTCCAGTTTACTCTTAACTCGTCTGTAAATTTTAACGTTAATTAAATAAAGTTGCTTTGGTTTAATATGAAAAGACTATATTAGCTGTTGGAATTCTTGTCACAAGAAAAATCAAATTATCAAACGACAGTAAATTATAACAATTGAACATTAAGTTTTAAATAAACATCTCCTTTGTGGAGTTCCAAGAAAATAAAGTAAACGTTTTTTGGTTTACCTTGCACTTTTGCAGATATCGTTGTTTGGCTTTAAGCCCTCGGTATGAGTTTTGTATCAAATCAAGTTCATTTTATAATTTATATATAAATACAGTACTATATTTCTCTACTATTTATCTGGGTGATATTTTATTGTTGAAAATGCGTGTATGAAATTATTATATAATCATACAGTACTTGAATTGGTTATAATTATATTATTGATTTTAATTATATGAATTTATTTGCGAAGAGATTTCATAAATTATTACAAAACTGCAATCAACAATTTCTGAACAACAGTTCTACACAATTAAATCAAACAAATATATTTAAAATAAACGAAGTCAAATTAGCTTTGGTTGCGCAGAATAATTACGTTATACTTTGATTTTTTTATAGTTCGATTCAATGTTTTATAAATGCATTGTTAAAATTTTAGCCACATATTTACCGTTACGTTAGCTATAATCATTATTACATTAAAATGTATACTGAAACAAATATTTTCATTATATTTATCAAAAGATAATATAATATGTAATGAGAATTTGCTTATATATTGTGAAATTCTTTTTAGACATCGTTATGTTATTATATTGGGTGTTAGAAACGTGCATATTGCCTTCTGGAGATTTAGATTTAGCGTCAGACCTATGGCGTCACCGTGGTTGACCCAGTAACATAATGAGATGCATTTATGTAACCCCGGACATAACAATAACTATGAAGTGTATAACAGACGCAAATCGGTCGCCGAAATCAGCGAATTATGATAATTCACGTCGAAACTTAGTCTATAGTAATAGAATATTTATACTTACTATTAAAATATATTTTTCTATTTTTATTTGATAATAAATTATTGAGAGTGCTATAAATAAAATATTTATTTCATTATATGCAAAACACAGCGATAATAATTTATATATACCAGTATATACTCGTATATAAGAAAAATCTATAGAAACGTAGAAATAATTCAAGTGGTTTCACATGTAAAAGTTCCAAGCATAAAACAGCTAATCCTCAAAGTTGTGAGAATAATAAAAATACACGTATTTATACAGCCCATATTCACAATTGCATAAATGCGTATATGGTCTGCATAATACGCATGTGCATATTTGAAATACCAATATGAAAAAAGCGGTTCAAAAAATGTTTTTTTTTTTGTTGTTCGCTACTTTAGTTATAATTGCTTGCATGTATCTTGTCGAGTGTGTATTACATTATTTTCTGAACTAATAACTACAAAAAAACAACTGTTCACAGTGTGAAGATTCCATATTCTCTGAGATGGAGCATAAGGAATGGAGATTTTTATATCAATTGTATATACGTCTAGAATCATGATTGCATTGTATAAAATTTGAAAATATCCTGTGAGATTAGTTTACCATAATAATATCCGCTCCGAAACAAAGCATATGGATCTTCAAACTCTGAAGATTGTTTTGACAGATACGAGTATTTTACGAGTAATAAATGTCAGTTATTAGCTCAGAAACTTCGGGCTCATGTATTAGCTACAATAAAAATGAACGAACATTTGAAAAAATTTGCGAGCAGCACGGGTCTTGAACTCGTAACCCCCGCTTGCTAAGCGTACGCGCTATCCACTAGCCTAACGAGGGCGATTAGCACTAAGAAATAAATACTGATCACTATATTATTTTAATTATAAAAGTTCCTAATAACCACTCTGACAAAATATAATTTAATTAGTGCAATTCCAGGAATACAAACTAAAATGGGTTTTTAATGAGAGGTTATAATTTTTCTATTCCCAGTTAATCCTATTTATAGTACTTTAAACATACCAGAAAAATATTCATGTAGAGTTTTTCCACTTGTTTAATAGGGATGATTTTTTTATGCGTAACTATTACGTTATCAGTCGGTATCTCATTTATAATTGACCAGTCATGAAGCTTTTTTTAAATATTGTAGATTCAAAAACTGAGTGTGAGACAATACATGTCTAAAATTAACTTGTTTTTTGAAAACTACTAAAAATCCATTTCGCAACCATCCAAATAGTAGCAATTTATTTAACCCGTCAAAATCAAACGTATAAAACAATTTGCTAATGATTTGTTATTTTTAATTGGAAAACATTCTATAAAGAGATTTAATGAAACCAATTTAGAATATAAATTGCAATGCCAATGCCTCGCGGAATATTAAAAAGATTTTTTATTTGTTTATCATCAGTAATCAATTAATGATTTCTGTTTAATTTCCAATCATGATAAAATAGATTTCGAATTGAAAAAGATTTATTTATCAATAGCAGATACAAATTTTTTTAACGTTCGATACTATTTCAAGAAATATAAACAATGATTTTTATTTTTCAATTATTTTTTTTTATTATTACAAAACAAAAAGCACTTTTAATGCAAAATAAAAAAAATAATGCTGATTTTACATTATTTTAAAGATAATTTTCATTTTAATGATTATAGAAGAATGTAAAATGTTTTTACAGTTTAAAACGAAAATCAGATTATCAATTCTTAGTATATTGACTGTAAATGTCATTAATTGAAATATATTCCAAATATATAATATGACTGTTAAACTAATTCTGCAAGGGCGTGCCACCTAGAGCTTAGAGATGAAACAATAAAAAGCATTCAGTTCTAAAAAAATAAGATGTTTCGTTGTAAATATATTTTTAAAAGTTAAAGAAATCCAAAAATTTTCCATCCGTAATATTGCTAGGCAGGGATCGTTAAAGAATTTTTCGTTAATGTAATAAGAAAGCTGTGTAAGGTGGATAATAAGTTGCGATGTTACGTTCAATAATCCTAGATATTTGGAGGAACACCAAGAGACTCTACGATAATGAACTCCCGGAAGAGATAGATTAATAATACATATAGTAAAAGATTGTTGAAGATGTCAACGACCGAATAATGTGCGGTAAAAATACAAGTGTAGAGGGAGGTCGTGTTACTGTTTAATTAATCTATCATTTTTTAACAAAAAAACAATACTACATTATATTTTTGAAATAATAGAAAAGCAGGTTTTATTATGAATACATTATGATTATTCGTATATAGCAAAAAATGATTAAAAAGGAATCTTGATTTTATCAAATTGAGATATGTCGACATTTACGACACATTTTCATTTATAAAATAGAGTGAAATCCTGGCTGACAGAAAGATGACATAAAATGTAATACCATGTACTATTATATTTCGTTAGGTACATCTTAGAGGAAAGCAAGAAAGAACAGCCCACAGCAGAACCGCAAAAACAAAAAAGGCAACGGAATGTAATAAGGACATATTTCGCTTTGCTCTACTTTTACTCGTAGAAAATACTTTTATTTTTTCTTCTTAAGACTGGCGAAATGTAAAGTAGCTCTTAAAGAAAATTGGAAGACAAATACAGACTTATAATAATCGGATGTTAACCTAAGGCAGTGGTTTCCATTAAATATATACGTAGTAATTTTTCATCATTAAATTAGTGGTGAAAATTACTTACATCAAAAGGTAATATTTTTTGTTTGTATAACAGATGTTAGCTCACTTATCGATAGTTAATATTTAAATTTAATAATATACACCTGTATTGTCATCACTTAAGAGGTTACGTTTTTATTGAATTCGTGAAGAGTATAAAATGAACTTAACTTGTTATACTATTCTTTATTAAAACCATATCCACTCCGAAACGAAGCATATGGATCGTCACGACGTTTTACGAGTCAGTTATTAGCTCAACTAATTGTTCATCTCCTAGTTTAAAATGTACATTAAAAAAGAGCATGTACGATTTTTGCTAACTATGGAATTCTAAACCTAGACCCTCGGCTGGTGAGTCGGATGCATTAACCACTCACTTACGAGTGACTAAAAATTACCGCACACTTAAATACGTATTTTAAAATATGAGTACAGTAAAACCTCCATATAACGGACTAATTTGGGGGAGGGGGTTTCCGTTAAAGCCAAAAGTCCGTTATATAAAAATAGTTTTAAAATTAATCAAAAAAGATATAAATAAAAAATACAAAACACAAACAAAATTCTATTTAATAGTCTTCGGAAACTCGTCGTGAAGTGACGTTGCTGTTTGATGTCGACGCGCTTGCTTTTGGTAATCGTACTAAAAAGGAATCAAGTATTGTTTGCATTTTTGAAGTTTGTTATGTATGTTATAGTATGTCTCAAATTTTAGTGCTAGACGTATGACGTGATTATCATGGCCGCTAAAAATTGTTTACATGCGG
>JAPMAG010001576.1:844-12255 GCA_036584685.1 Rhyacophila sp. Rhy_31_5
TCACAGCTGTGACCATGAAAGCATTGTCATTATTTAATGGATTTTTCAAATACACAATGAGTTACTTTATGAGTTCCGCTGACTTTTTTGATGTTGAGACTTCCAGGAAGATTAATTTTATGATTTTATAAATAGTTAGTTATACGAATATAAAATATACGTCGCATTTTATTATTTTCTACTATATTTCCGCAAAATTATGACATAGTTATGCTTTTATAGATAATTAATTGGTGATGTATTGTGAAAAATATTCACGCTCTCAAATTTAGAAAAATTAATTTAAAAAATAAAAAAATTCTTATAACTGATATGATATAAGAATAAACATTAAAATAGACAAAACATGTAATTTGAAGTTTCAACAGTTTAAGAAAATCTTAGACAAAATAAGAAATATTATTAAAAAGCTGTCAAGTATTTATTATACTACAAAAATTAAAAATATAAAGGCTCAATATGTATTTCCCCAAATTGGCCAGTTTAATATTCATTCATGAAAAAATATGTGCATATATATAACATATAAAAAATATAAAGTGAACAAATTTGTGGAAAATGTCGGGCTTGAACCCTGGATCCACGCATGATAGGCGTGCGCGCTACCAACTAGTCTAATGGGGACGACATATATATGAAATAGACAAAAAGTCTTTGCACAAAGTTCAATATAACTTAGTATAGTAACAATGTGTACTTTTTCTATAATACGTACATACTGAAATAGAAAAAAAAACATTTTTTTACTTTAAAATAAAAAAAAAAATGTTTTCAGTGTCGCGTCAGTTTTTTGCCATACAATTAATCTCAATACTCTAAATCAAATCATTTTTTGATATTAGTTTTAATATGCAACACCACTATGCTCTCAACTCGATCATAAATAAATTTCTTGAAGAATGTCATGCATAAAATATTCTTAATGACGTGATAAGAGTTACAATAATGTTGAATGAAGGATAACATTGTTTTCATAAAAAGTAAATGGCGTCAGACTGGATTGTTTACTAAGATTTATTATTTATTATACATTAAGGATACAGCGTGTAAAATTTTTCATGTAAAACAATGTTTTGCAAGCTTTCCTCACCTACGGTATGCCAAAACTCTTCCTTGAAAAATATATTAAAAGTTTTTCAAAAAAATCCCTCTACATTTTTTATCAATAACAATTTACTCAACTTAAATAAAATCAAGCTTTAAAACTATTTGATAACCTCTATCATATTTTTTTTTATAGTTTCTGTAACATTTTGATATTTTTTTTTTGTTTTTAAATTAATTTTATTCCACGCTTTTTACTCTATTTTGTGCTTGCTAAATATATTGTATATAAACCCGATATTTTCTCTTGCAACGTGGCACACCCAGCACTGTATCATAAAATACTGATAAAAAGTGCAGCCGAAAGAAGAAATTAGTTCACCTTTTAGTGATACTACATATTAACGCTTCAATGTATGAGCAAATTTACTGTTTCACTCGAGAAAAAGTAAATCTAGATTGAATTCATTGGCTAATATTTTTGATTCACTGTAGCTTTGAGGCAATAATTGTTTTGAACCATAAAACTCTCACGATTTTTTCGTTGCCGAGAGTTAAATATTTGGCAACTTGATAATATCGCGAGACTTTTAGTATTACTGCCATCATCGTAAAGAGAAATTATTTTCCTCGAATATTGCAATATTTCAATTTTATTTCAAATACAATTTTTATTACTTTCAAGCGTATATAATTATTTGGATGAAATAACGAAGATTTCTTTTAATCTAGTTTAGAATACCATTGCAGTACATACAGCCGAGATATTCATGAATACTCGTAGACCTCGATTTAATCTAGTTTTTTAGTGAAATAAAGAAGCGAAAAAATATTCTTTAGTATATAGTTAAATGTTATGCTTGGAAAGCTTCATAAGTCCAACAAACATGAAATAATAATAAACATTTGGTTTAAAAGTAGAGATTCCAACTATTTGACGCGATAAGCTATTCAATTATCGAATAGTAAAACTAAAAATATTTGAATAGTTTCTGAAGTATTAAAACAAAAGGAAAAAATAATTTTGAACATTTCAAATAAATCACATATTTATGAACAATACAATTTCATTTCAAATAAATCGACCAAAATTACACAATAGTGTCATATTTCAACATAATTTGCAATATATATCATTGAAGATTAACCAATTAAGTGCCAGAAGCAAGTTAACTTGAACAACTTAAAACGTAGTTCTTTAGACAAACTTGAATTGTTTGCATGATTTTAAATATGAAAACACAGAGATTTGACTATAATACTCATATGATCATGGCAAAGAAACTCGATATATTTGTAAAAGAAATGTTGTATGGTTATATTATATTTTTAGTTAAAAATTCACACTTGCTAGGTTATGACATAGTCTGGCACCAAAAAGGTTAATGCGAACTCAACTATTCGAGTATTGAGTAGTAGAAAAAGTCCGAATATATTCGAGTATTAAATATTTGATTGTTCGGATTGGAACCTCTATTTATAAGTGAGGTGGGCGTCTTTTGTAAATACTTAAAGATAGGTTTCATTGCTTGAATTTCAAAAAACATTCTTAATTTAACAGTTGTATTGTTACACGTCATCTTATAATTATTTTAGAGGGAACGTATTTAGTTTATTATTTAGAAAAAAATATGATGGTATGTTTTGAGTAAATATTTATAAAATGATAAGTAAATAGAAAAGCTGCGACACTTTGTAAATGTATTATTATTGTAAAATTAGTAATATTAACAAGTTAAAGAAAATCAAGAGTTTTGCATTCGTACTAATGCTGAACTTTGCAAGTAATTTAGTCTCAATATAATGAATGTCTTGAGGGCAATAAGATTCAGATGGGAGGGTCATGTTGTAAAATGCGATGAATGTAGAACTTTTAAAAAGTCGTTTGAAAGAACTCCAGTAGGAACTTGGCCCATCGGCTGCTTCAGAGTAAAATGCGGAAAACGTAACTATAGATGTAAAAATATTGAGTTTTAATGATTGGAAAGAGAGAGAGCTAGAGACGGGGAGGTCTAGAGGAGGATTGTGCAGTCAGCCATTGATTTGAATGGATTATAACGTAATTTTTAATAATAGTTTTGTTACTATTATTATAAAAAAAACTATGTAGTAAAAAATAAACAAAAACATCATTTGTTTAAGTAATTTCTTTTTAAAGCTTTGTAAATAACTTATTTTGTGTATACATTGAATATGGAAATTAAGACATTATAAATTGTTAATTAAACAATTGGCCTACATCACCCATCACCCATCATGAGCATGTAGTGATGGAATGCCTATAACTGCTTCGTTTCAATCAGTCAAAAGATTAAAACACTTATTAATTGTTCAATATAATTACTATACAAACAATATTTTTGTTACTTTTTATAAGTAAATGAATTTATAATACCGATATTTATCCTAATGTCTTCCAAACACATATCAATAGTATAGTTATGTGAGATTTTTGTAAGAAGGTTTTATTAAAACAAATAAAAATCATAAGCTTACAAGTAAATAAATATTGACTAGAATTTTTTGAACATTTTGTACCTCAATAACTTTCATAGTTATACTCAATGCTATAAAAATAAAATACGTTACCCATCGGTACTTATTTTAACCCCTTGATCTTAAAATGGGAAGCCTTTTATAAACATACGAGTATACTGTGATTATTGTTCATACTAGTAAATATGACTGTGAAGTTGTACTTTATAATAATAATAAATTGGCAAATAACACTTTTATGCAGGGCTGTGGAGTCGGAGTCGGAGTCTGAGTCGGAAAAAATCGACTGACTCCTTTTTTTATTTTCTTAAATCGCCTTCGTAGGTAAGTGGATAGTGGCATTCAACTCACGAGCCGAGAGTCACGGGTTATTCATTCGTTTATAGACAGGACACGAACCCGAAACGGTTGAGTAAATATTTAATAACAATTACTCGTAAAAAATGAACGTTAAGAAAATCTTCATCCTATGAAGATTCCATATCGGAGCGTTTATAGAAAAAAATATTATGTTATAATAAATTATACTTAAAAGAATATTCAGAATCATTGAATATTAACACTATTTTAATAATATGTAGTATACGTTTTTAAGATACTCAATTATTTACATTACTTAGCAATGCTTTCATTGTTATAGAGACAATTAATACTTAGTTATGTAACACTTTAATACCTTTTTGGTGATTTTCTATCTATCTATATCCGAAACGGTTAAGGTAATAATTGACAAGTATTACTCGTAAAACATAAACTATCAAAACAATCTTCATATTGTGGAGTTCCAAATGCTTTGTTTTGGAGCGGGAATGGTAAAAAGAATGACATTACGACATGTGTCAAATATCAACGAATATATATGATTCAGAGTTCTGGGACTACATTATGTTGCACAATTTCTCTAAAGGAGTATTATTTATATCTCGCTTCCATGTCTAATCCTATTTTTTTAATGTTACGCCTTCAGTCATCGCTTGGCGGTTGCATTTACGTGTTCTATCTAACATAGTATTAAATACCTTCTGTGACTAATATTAAAGACAAAGAAAATTATAAAATAAAATGAAAATCGGAGTCGGAGTCCACAGCCCTACAAAAAACATATCGATATTTTGTTTTACTTTGACTTACAAATTATACCAGCTGTTATTAATTTACGATTTAGCGATTATTTAAACTGTTATTAAAGTATATCAAAATATAAACAATAAGTAAATTTCTAAAAGTATCTAGAATACTTCAACCTTTTCTCTGCCAGACATAATATCACAACCTGGCAAGCTGTGAAATCGTAAGCAAACATAGAGCTTACATTATGTTGGATTATTTTTCGAAAGGAGTGTTATTTATATTTCGTTTCCATGTCTAACGATTTTTTTTTCTTGTTACGTCTTAAGTCATCGTTTGGCGATTGCACTTTCGTGTTATGTCATGAAATAATATTATGATTTCCGTGACTAATATTACATACGTAGCAAAATATAAAATAAAAAAAAATCGGCATCGGAAAATAGGATAAAATCGGAGTCGGAATCGGTTAATTTTGAATCGACTCCACAGCCCTGCTTTTATGATATAATAAAAGGTAAAGCAACATATTATATCCGAGTTATCATTGCAAATTTGTACAATTAGAGAGAATATTTCAATATATACATGAGGAAATTCTCTACGAAACTACAGAATACTCTCATATTATTGTAACCCGTGAGAAAACTTCATGATACTATCACTAAAGAGAGGAGTTAGATTTGCATATAAACTATACGACTTGGGCAATTTATTGAAATGACGATAACTAACTGTGTATGAAACTCAGTTATAATTTGCAATATATGTGGGTAGGTTGAACCTAATCAAACTGAGAGTGACTGACAAAGCTATATCTTTTAAGCGTCGAATTATTATTAGAGATAATAAAAGTCGTGAGGGTTCGTCCATAAACCACGTAATGTTTTTTCTTACGTTTTTTACCCTCCATTTAACAACATGTAGACATTCAGATTGACTCCTCCTTTCTCCTCTCAAAAGTTACGTAATTTTACACATTAACCGAATATTTGCCATAAACGTGTTAACTCACACAATTTAAATCGTACTTTCTTATACAAATTTGGATATTTTGGATGATTTTGAATATAAAGTGCAGAGATATGATTATAATATGGTCATTAAAAACAAATATTTTATATAAATACTTTTAAAAGACATGTTAAGGTTTTATTTTTGCTTAAAAAATCACAGCTTACCAGGTTGTGACATTATGTCTGGTACAGAAAAGGTAAAATAAGAATGCAATTTATAATCATCTCCTATAGACTTTTTGAGAGGGAAAGTGGTACGTAACAACACAAATTAACCCACCCTCCCCCTTGTAACGCCATATAGATGTTGGTGGTCAACTCTCCCTCCCCCTCAAGAGCGTCACATGGTTTATAGACGACCCCTAAGACACACGAAGCGTCTAGTTACAAATAGCGAAATAAGCACATTTCAATATTGTCGGCAAACGATGTTTTATGCTTCAATGTCAAATTTTGTTTAAATTAAGATTATTTATTTTTATCATATTCAATGTTAAAATATAAAAAAAAATAACAGCGTTTTTTAACTGATAAACTTTGAAGTGAAATAAATATTTGAATGCACGTAAAACCAATGCAGGAACATTTTTTTTTCATACGTTTATATCGGGTTTTGGAACGTAGAATTATCACACATGGTGTAAAATTGTGATTAAATGCGAACGTATTTTTTCTCTCGATTTTGACAAAATGTGATTATGACGCTTTTTGTAACTAAATACGTCATATATTTTATTTACTCTCAATACTTAGCAAAAAGTGTGTATATTGACAAAAATAATACCATTTTAAAACTTTTATTTTTCAAGTAATACTTATAAAACATTCAGTAAAGTAATCTAAAAGGAAACTGATAATGATTTTAAAAAGATAATTTGTTGATGAAATATCTAATTATTTCAATATAATGACTTCTTATCAAGAATTAGCTATAGATCAAGTTTGTCGTAAGTATTTGTATATACATATATATCGACCCGCTTTAGGCATAAGGGCCGAACCGTCAGTTTTTAAAAAAGTGCTATTATTTGATAATCACAGTGTACAGAACTAAATACATGTTCTTTCAAAAGGAATTTAGCCGAAATGCCGAACTATTATAAAAATTTAGCTTTAGATTTTAAAAAACGAACGACCTACGAAGTTTGTGTGGAAAGAAAAAAAAGCATTAACCCTCAATTGTAATGATTTTCCTTAATAACCATTCAAACTATCAGATCAGGAAAATAAAACATCAATTTATTGGTCATTATGCACTTTAAGTTTGTGTTAATGCGACTATGACTAAAAACCACCAAAAAACGTTTTTCCTGCATATAGTGAGCGCTTAAGCACAGTCGATATGTAACAAACGGAACTCAATATAATTTATTTTAAAAAATCTAATTTGTGCATAAAATATGTTAAAACTGTGTAATTATTTCAATATAATGGCTTTTCATCAAGAATTCACAATGGATAAAATTTCGCGTTAGTATTTGTACCTACGAGCATATCTTATAATTTAAACTAAAAACACTTGCTAAATTTAATAACGTCCTGAAATTGATAATTTTCGATTCGTTGAATTTGTCAATTATTATTATTAAATATCGCGCTATGACCCATTTACATCTATGGCCGACTGCATGATTCCTCATGAAGCTTCTCTGCCTCTAGCTTTCTCGAGATTTTCGCGTCTCTAGTCAGGATCGTCAATTAACCACCTAACGTTTTTTTATGTTTTCTTTACTTCCCCCCATTCTCATGTAACACCATATAGACATTCAGGTTGACACCCCATCCTTATTCTCAAAAGTAACGTAACTTTTTCCATTAAATAGGAATGAAAATAACGAGATTTCAAATAAAGAAGTGTTATATTAACAATAAAAATTAATCCATCTTCCGTCTTGTAAGGCTTGTAGACTTTGGTG
Organism: Rhyacophila sp. Rhy_31_5; assembly: GCA_036584685.1. NCBI lineage: Eukaryota > Metazoa > Arthropoda > Insecta > Trichoptera > Rhyacophilidae > Rhyacophila > Rhyacophila sp. Rhy_31_5. Next base: position 8,385 of record JAPMAG010001576.1, read on the forward strand.
GTCACCCCTCCTTAGTCCCTTCAAGAACGTTACATGGTTTATGGATGACCCCTGAGTAATGCTAAATATATTTTATTAATATATAAAATTAATCGGCAAAAATGTCACATGTTTAATGTAATCATTTTTTGCAGAGGCGTTTTGTGTTTTTTTTAGTTCATTTGACGTGAAAATTTATGGCAAAATTGATCCCGGACATAACAATTAAAATCCTGTTCCGCGTATATACTAATATACAAACAAAATAAAAAAAATACGTGTACTATTTATTATTACTGTGGTCTGTTTATGTTATATATCATACTTTGTACTTTTAGGCGTTTTTTATGACCTAAAAAGCTATATATTATATATCTTATCAGTCATCTCAATACTAAGTATGCTTTTATGTTTTTATGAGTGTTAATAAGTCAAATATATAAAGCGGATATATGGCTTTAAGTTCTATTGAATCGATTCATATCAATTGTGGTTGACTTTTTGATCTATTAATCAAAGTAGGGTTTAAAATTATCATAATATTTCATGTAACAACAATGCCCAATATTACTAAATCAAAAAACCTTTAAAATGACGTGCGACAATAAGCAACTAAACATAATTACAATTTTAGACGGATTTTATATGTTGATTTAGTGTTATTTTACAATCACTAAAAAATTATTTCACTTTCAACTAGTTGAAGATATCGTCGATAAACTGGCAGAAGGCGTTAAGTAAAAAAATACTGTATTGAGAAAATTGATTTTTAAGTTTGAGTTTCTTACTTACATTTAATGATAATATGTTAAGGCGGAACTCTAAGTTTTGTTTTTAGTTTCAAGCTCTCATTTTTTAATCATAAACACAACTTTATGCATATCTCGTGATATTATCCGCCCATATTTTCTTGATGTGAACAGCTGCCAAATATTTAGAGTTTTGTCAATTTTTTCGACAGTTCTCGATTTGTTCTCTGATCAATGAAGTCTTCTTGCCTTCAGGAAATTTAATAACTATTATTAAAGAAAAATAGCTGTGGTGCCTCACGTTGGTACTCATGCAAAGTTGTCGGTTTTATTTGACTAATTTCAGGGCTCTTCGACGTGTAAATTTTTAAATCATAACTTTGATTAAACATCATTAAAAACGTTTTTGTGCCTCTTGTAAAGTTTAACTCCCTAAACACAGTTGATATCAACCGTGCTTAGGTAAAAGGGAGTAAGTTACCTTAACAGAATAAATTTTACAGGAAGCATAAAAAACGAGGTTTTAATGATTTTTAGTCAAGTCACATTAACTCAAACTTGAATTACATGATAACCAATAAACTGATGTTAATATTTTTGATGTGATATTTAAGAATGTCATTAAAGAAAAATCATTAAAATTGACGTTTAATGCTTTTTTCCTTTCTATAAAAACTTAGTAGATTGATCATTTTTAAAAATCTAAAGCTAAATTTCAATAATAATTCTGCATTTTTGGCTTAATTTCTTTTGAAAAAAAACGTTTATTTAGTTGTGTACATTATGATTATCAAACAAAAACACTTTTCAATAAACTGAGGGTTAAACCCTCTTACCTAAGTACGGTCGATATGTATACGTAAAACTAACCAGTGTTTTTTTTTTAAATATGGCAATGACAAAATTAAGATATTAGGTTCATACACAAGGGATAACACATTAGGCAGTAATTAACAAGTGTTACTTGTAAAACAATATGTATTAACCTTGCCAGAGATAATGTCACAAATCGGCAGATTATGAATTTGAATGCAAAACTAAAACATTATAACATTATTTTTGAATACATACTAAATGTTTCTCTGTCATGAGTTTATTTTAATGATAATATTATTGTAATATCTCTGCGTTTCCATATTTAATACAATCCAAAATTTTCAAATTTCTCAAGCCAATTGCGTTTTAGGTTGTGTGAGTTAACTCGTTTCTGGGACTTAATCGGTTAAAAAACTCTTCACCCTATTCTCCATTTCGCAGCGTATATGGAATTAAAACAAAAAAACTAATGTAAATTTCAAAAATCTACACATTGTAAAGCTTAGCGGGTAATAATACACGAGGTGTCTGCACGCAATGCAATTATTTAATTGAAATAATCGAGTGTGTAATATTTTACAGTAAAAATTATTCTGAAAGTTTTAATTATGTTAGCAGAAAAAGTTATTATGATTGCGTCCTGAGTTGACTGTAGATTTAATAAATAAACCAAGCACATTAAAAATGTTACTTAACAATATTCACAACATATTATTCAATGCCTGAATGAACAATAACTCCAGACGTATACAAATGCCAAAGGCTTACAAAACTCACCAAGCTACGAATTCCATGCAGCGAGATTTTGGCCAGAGCAGTAAAAACCTTATGCAATTCCGGTGACTTCTTAAAGATTTTACAACTTAATAGTACAACAAAACTTCGAGCTAAGAGTTTACTCATTCATTGAATTATATATTAAAGGAATAAATGAATTGAAAAGAATTTGAAATAAGCAACTGGTTTGACAAATTAATATCTTAATACAAATAGTCATTATTATTTGAGGGCTTAAAGTCAAACACGGTATCTACAAAAGTACAACTTTACAGGACCAAAAGAGGTTTTTTTTTAATTTTCTTGGAACTCAATCGTTATTTAATTACTTGACTTTAGTGTTACGTTCAATACACTTGTAACCAAAGCGCATAGTTTTATATAATATATCAAGGGGTTAAAGTCAAACAACTCTATCTACAAACGTATAACTTTACAGGAGAGCCAAAAAACTTTTTTTTTTGTTTTCTTGGAACTCGACAAACGAGATGTTTATTTAAAACCTTATGTTTAACTGTTATAATTTGTTGTTGTTTGATAATTTGATTTTTCTTGTGACGAGAATGTTAACAGTTTATATAGTCTTTTTATATTAAACAGAGTCAACTTTATGTAATTAACTTTAAATTTAACAGAAGATTTAAGAAGAAACTAGAAAAGATTGACATCCGTTGTTTGACAATTATGTAGCCAAGAACGTAAAATAACATTGTCAAAAATAAAAAAAACGCATTTTTCTAAATTACTTTGTTTGAATTTAAGCCCTTGACTATACTCGTATATACATTTAGCTAAATTTTACGTTTTAAGCTTCCAATAAAAAAATGTATAGAAAATTCTATAGTTTTAAATAAAAAAATAAACCAACTTTTATAATATTAAATCAAAGAATCTGATAAAAAAGAAGAGTGAAAAAATACATCCTTGCCTGCCTCACCTCACCTATGACCCCAAACCATTCAGTAAATGAATAAATAATCATTATATCGACCCTTTACCGGCAGAATATCGTATGCGGCAATTGGACGATTTCCGTTTTGTTTATCGAATCCGTTAAAAACAGATATCTGCATAGTCTGCACCGTATCAAGTTTTCGTCAAGCAATATTTTAAGATATAAATTAATAAACACACGTTTTTAATTTTAAATTTATTTATTAAAATAGCATTAAAACTTTAAATAATAATAACCTCCTCCTGTAAAATATTTTTTTACGCTTACGATCTTCTGCTGGGAATGGGTCGATATTTAGCTAACACTATCGCTGTGCAAGGATCGAACATATTAACAAATTTGAAGGTGTTTCATGTGGGTCAAATATTTTCCAGATTAATGAGCGATGCAAACTGTCAAATTCATTCTCGTAGTTCATATAACTGCGGGTCATTGGTCTGTTTGGTGACCCGACAAAGCCGCGAAATAAAAATAAGTAAAAAGTATATTTATTGTATTATAATATTAAAATGAAAAAAATAAAAACATAAACATAAACATAAAAAAATAAGAACACGAATGAAAGAGAATGAGCAAATAAATTATTTTTTATTTG